>JBBPTZ010000744.1:0-15591 GCA_038094315.1 Phylloporus cf. tubipes
TCAAGAGTGTACAGGGGCTCGTAGAGGTCCGGGGGTTGGTTCAAGATACAACGCTAGATTGCGCAGATCAAGAATGAGGTGCTAGTACAGGCAGCAGTGGTATAAGTACCCGACAGTACGTAAGCGACAGAAGCCCGTGGAATCGGACGGAACTGCTGCGGATTGGTAACTACGTATGTGTCAATGGGAAGATAGCGGGGGGGACGACGCCGTTGTGAGAGAAGCGGCGGAGGAGAAAGGCTGTCCATGGAAACATACGGAAGGATCAAGAATAAGGCCCGGGGTCAGTTCCGGTAGGACTGGAAGGAACGGCGTCTGACCAGAAGGCGGGATAAAGAAGCTGCCGGGTCAGCGATACAACGAATAAGTAGTGCTCCCAGCAAGGGCCGGGGTCGGAGTAGGCGAAGGAAAAGAGAAAAACAGACTGACGCAATAGTACGACCGTAACACCCTGTAGAACCAATTGAAGATATGCCATGTGCTTGCATTATGAAATGGAAAGAAGAAGTTGGAATGGGAAGTGGAGACAAGTTCTGGAGGGGAGCATGAATCATTTTCATCATCAGGTGATTGGAATGTAGGACTGTTACGCATAGCGTTGCAAACAAGATCTGGAGCAACGGGAGTAGCCGAGGCTCAATCCAAAGGTACAGCTGACAGGTTGGTCGATGGATGAAGGTATGTGAAGGGAGTTCTCAAGGAATCGCCTTGGAACACTCCAGAGCACTTCAGTAGCGTGCAGCAGCTAGTAGAAGTCTGGGGGATGGTTCAAGAAACAACGCTAGATTGCGAAGATCAAGAATGGGGAGTACTGTATATGCAGCAGAGGTATAAGTACTCTAGTGTATGTAAGCAGTAGAACTTGGTGGAATTGGAAAGAACTACTGTGGATTGACTAATATGAGTGAGTCATGTGGGAGAAGTGTGGAACTATGACGCCGTTGTGAGAGAAGTGGCAGAGGAGTGAGGCTGTCTGTGGAATGTATGAGAACATCAAGAAACAAGTCCGGGGCCTGGTCCAGTAGGATCTGAAGGAATGGCATCAGGCCAGAAAGTGGGGTAAAGGCACTGCCAGGTCAATGATACAACAAATAAGTAATGTTCCCAGTGGGGGCCAGGGTCAGAGTAAGTGAAAGAAAAGAGAAAAACAGATGCCCGCAGCAACACAACTGTAACAAGGACCATTACAAAGACAATCAAGTGAGGTCGTCACTTCAGGGTCATAAGTAGGAAAGCTGCTGATATATTCATGGAACAAGTCACTGTGGTCATGTGGAGTATGGAATGTAGTGGAAGTTTGGCTGATATCTTCGCCATCTTTGATATTGATGCCAACATCATAAGGAGAGAGGGTAACATCTTTATCTATAGAAAACTCTTCTTCTGTGAAAGCTGCTGGAAGCAGAATGGGTAATGGAGGGGGACTATCATGATATCGCTGTGGGAGGCGACGATGGTGAGCAGGCAGGTCAGATGGCCGTTGATCAACTTCAAAGTCAAGTTCATGGGTGGATGCATCAAACTATATCATCTCATGAATAATTGACACTACATCAGTGAATGCACTTACCACAAGACTTTGGAATGATGTGAGATGCTGCACCCATAATGTGTCCTGTTCCCTCTCTTGCCTTTCTCGCTCTGCTTGCTTTTCTACTTGAAGATGATACCTCTCTGTTTCTGCTTGAGCCATGGATTCAAGGTGTTTTTGGCACCATCCAAGCAAATCAGCAAGTCCTGTCTCATTCTTCTTGCAATACCATGAGGAATGGAGTGATAGCCCACGCTCTCCCTTGACAACCTTTTCATAGGAAGGACAAGCAATTTCAGCCATAAAAAGTATAAAAAGAAAAAGGATACTGTATACTTGCATAGTCGCATTCGAAGTTTGTGGTGGTACAGTATCAGCTGCTGCAGATGGGACATGTACAATTTGGGCATGTCGGTATATCCTGACATTTCAGGCTCAGCTCTCAATTATCAGTATTGCATCTTTGCAGCTCTGCTCACACCATCACTGTCATGATGCCAAACCAAGCAATTGATCCTGTCCTCCTAAGTGAATCTCCATCTGTCAACCTGAACCAGACAAAGCATAAAGGTGTTAAACCCAGATCCTCCTGGGGGGAAGTCTGGAGTTTCGGAGTGTTGGAGATACTGAGGGAGTATGGCTGAGTTGGAGAGGGGCGAGGACTCTTGGCACAGGACTTATGTGTCACACCCTTGTACTCGCAGTCCTCGGAATCGGAGGTCAGAGGAGAGTCTTAGAGACTCAAGTGCAGGAGATTAGGAGGTAGTTAAATCAATATTCAAACTGAACTATCTACAACAAATTTACAGAGTTTATATATTCCAGAGTTACACCAGATTTCTAAGCTGGAATGAACTATTACTGGAGTATTGGAAATATTGGTAATATGGAACTAAAGACTGAGTAAGATGGAAAGGAGATATACTGGAATACTGGAGCTGTGCTTCGCACAGCTCCCGGAGGAGAACAAGAGGTGGAACTAGTACAAACAGAGTAAGTAAGAACAAGAATATATAAAAGGGTAACGGAAATGGTCTGAGGTCAGGTGACCAGAGAATAGGGGAAATAACACTGGAGTTGGTGTGGAGTTGAGGAGCAGAGACTGGAGTTGGACTTGTAAAAGTGGCATATGACATTATCCCCCTCTTAGGCCTGAACCCCTGAAGGCCTTGTGGACAATGCGTGCTTGGAACAATGTGGACTAAGCAGACTAAGCAGAATAAGCAGTTGGGTGTGGAGTCTGAAATTATACCCATATAAGTTCAACACGGGACAGACTTGCTTCTTAACTTCCAACCACTACCATCAACATCCACAACATGTCCACCGCCACAACCACCCCATCCCTCACCAACATCATGGAGTGGGAAGATGCTCGGATTGCTGAGCACGACAACAATGATGAGGAGATGGCTGATACTAAGTATGCAGAGCGAAAGTGTCAAGCAAAGGTGAGGAAGGAGGAGGAGGCATGACAGAAAGCAGTGGAGGAGGAGATGAGGAGGGTGGTAGAGGAGGTGGCAAGAGTAGCAGTGGAGGAGGAGGCACGGCAGATAGCAGAGGTGAAGGCAGAGCATATAGTGGAGGAGGGATGGTGGAGGTTGATGGAGGTGAGAAGACAGGTGATGGAGGCAGTGGCAGTGATCTCGGTGAGGGCACAGGAGCAGGTGGAGGACGAGGCTGCTAGAAAACAGGTAAGTACCCATTCACCTGGGTCAAGCTAAGCTGACAATGGAGTAGGCCTGCGATGTTGTGGTGCAGCAACAGCGTTGTGAGGAGAAAGGGAAGGTGGTGGTAAGACAGCCGCTGCCAGAGTGCTGGAGGTGCGAGGCCCGGGGGCTCAAGTGCAAACTTGGGTTGGGGAAATCATCGTCCTGTGTGGCATGCCAGGAGGTGAAGGCAAAGTGCAAAAGGCTGGGGGAGGAGAAGCTGGAGCGGAAGAGAGTAAGGGGGGCGGAGGATGAAAGAGAACAGAGGAAGAAAAAGAAAAAGGGGTCAGAGGAGGAGGAAATGCTGGTGGCGGGCCAAGTGGTGGAGAGGACCCAGTCACAGCAGGGCTGCAGGTGATCACACAGTCGATCAACACGCTCTGCCACATGATGAAGGTCCAGAACAAGTGGATGGAGAGGCAGATGAACACTTTTGAGCATTTCGTCGAGATGGTGGAGGAGCGCCTCTTCCCAGAGTGGGAAGAGCGCTGGGTGTTGATGGAGAGTGGGGATAAGGAGGAGGTGAGGGCAGAGTAGAGATGAGGAGGAGGTGAGGGCAGAGTTGGGGGAGTTGAGTGACTCTGGAATGAAGTGGAGGGGGTTGGGGAAGAAGGAGAAAAAGAAGTAGGACCTTGTAGATAGCATTTCTCTTTAATCAATTTTTCTCTTTTGATGTGAACTATGGAGTGAAACGAAGGAAATCAAATGGAGTGTGGACTGGGCTTGTCTGGATAGCAGGAGTGGTAGTCCTGGACAAGGTCAGTGGCATGTTCGAGTTCCGTGGCTAAGAGCCATGAGGTCTCTTCATTGGTGCCTTCATATCTGGACCAGTGGACTAGGTATAGGAGTTTGCAGTTGCGTCGATGGCGATCGATCTTCAAGTCAAGGACCTCTGCTATCTCATATTCCAGTTCGCCCTCAACATTGACTGGAGGTGGTGGAGGTTGAGTCCGGTTCAGAATGGTATTAGGAACGGCAGGTTCAAGTTGGAAGACCTGGAACATGGGGTGGATGGACTTCATGGAGTCAGGAAGGCAAAGGGTAAAGGAGTGCATGCCAGCCTTGGCAATGATAGGGTATGGACCAAGGTTCTTTTCTGACAATTTTTTGAAGGGTCAAGTTGATCGGAAATACTTAGCTTTGATGAAGACCTGGTCGCCAACTTGAAAGTCCAGTGCCGGAGATCGCTTAGCATCGGCCAGTCCTTGGTAGTGGACTTGCACAGCAGCTATTTCTTTGCGGAGGTACTCATGGAGGGAATCAAGGTTGGCTGTATACTCCATAGCTTGAGAGGAGGTGAGCTCCTTCTCCGGATGGACAGCAATGTTCGGGTTGTAACCTTTATTGGCAAAGAATGGAGAAACACCGGTACTAGCATTTGGAGCATTGTTGTAGGTGAACTCTGCTAGGGGCAGGAGTTCGGACCAGTTGTCTTGTTGGTAGTTGTAGTAGACATGCAAGTACTGTTCAAGTGTCTGGTTCATGCGCTCAGTTTGTCCATTGCCTTTGGGGTGGTATCTGGAGGTGAAGTGGAGTCAGATATCTAGGGCCTTTTCTAAAGAGTGGAAGAAATGGGAGACAAACTCGGTGCCTTGATCGGAGGTGACATGGGAGGGAACTCCATGCTTGGAGAACACATGAAGCAGGAACAATTTAGCTAACTCTGGGGATGTGATCTTGTCGTTGGTTGGGATGAAGATGCATTGCTTGGTGAGGTGGTCAACAATGACAAGGATTGTGGTGAAACTGGAGGAGGCAGGGAGTTGCTCTATAAAGTCCATGGAGATGGAATTCCAGGGTTTTTCAGGGATAGGGAGCTGTTTCAGGAGTCCGTACAGCTTGTGTCTAGGGACCTTGGCACAAGAGCAGGCTGTACAGGAGGAAACATACTTTTTAACAAATGTTTGGATTCTGGGCCAGATATACTCTCTCTGGATCAGTTTCAGGGTGTGGTTCTGACTGAAGTGATCAGAGATGGGGTGGTCATGCTTGAAGTGGAGTACACGTAGGTGAAGGTCATTGGAGTCCAGAACGTAGATGCGGTTGTTGAGGTGGAGGAAACCATCGGAGTTGATGGACCAGCAGGAGTCTGTGGAGGGTGCCTTAGAGAGGTGGATGGAGGCAAGGGGATTGGAGGAGAGTGCTGAAAGAATGTTGTTATGGAGTTTCTCTTGATTGAACATGGCGCTAGCGCAGAGTACTGGGGACTCAAGATAAGTAGCCCGGAGGGACGGTGCAAGCTGTTCCTGGGTGAATATGGGGTGGAAATTGTGGGGATTGATGTGAGCGTAGTCCTTATCCCCTCTTTTGGGTAGACGTCCCATCGTCTAGTTAAAGCGTCAGGCTTTGCTCCGAGACGTCCGGGGCGGAAGCGAATGACCATGTTAAACTGGGAGAGGAACTCCAACCACTGGGCCTGCTGGCAGGTGAGGAGTTTCATTGTAGCAAAGTACTCGAGATTCTTGTGGTCCATGACAACATCTACCAGAGAGGTGGAGCCCTCAAGGTAGTGATGCCATGTCCGGAATGCCTTGTGGATAGTGAGTAGCTCCTTGTCATGGGTGTTATAATTGAGTTCTGTGAAGTGGAGCATCCTGGAGTAGTAGCTGACAGGGCAGATTTCCTCATCTGCGCAACGGATGGAGAGAATACCCACAATAGCATAGTCAGAGGTGTCAGTCTCTACAATGATAGGGGTGTCCAGAACCCAATGGGTGAGGATAGGAGTGGAGATGAATGCTTTCTTGAGGTTGCAGAAGGCAGATTGACAGGTGTTGGAGAATTGCCACGGAGTACCCTTGCGAGTGAGGTGAGTGAGCAGAACGATGATATGGGAGTAGTTATGAATAAAACACCTATAGAAATTTGTGAATCTGAGGAATGACTGAATATCTCAGACCTTCCAAGGTTCTGGCCAATCCTTGATAGCTTTGACTTTTTTGGTGGACATGGTCAGTCTGGCCAGAGAGAGGATATAGCTGAGGTACTCGGTAGTGTCGGTGTGGAACTCACATTTTTCAGGTTTGGCATACAGTTCATGTTTGCAGAGTTGATGGAGGACCTCCCAGACATGCTCCTTATGGGCAGCCTTGTCCGAGGAGAAAATGAGGATGTCGTCCAGGTAGACTATGACATAGACATCTAATAAATCTGTGAAGATGGTGTTGATGAACCACTGGAATGCCATGGGGGTGTTCATGAGTCCGAATGGCATCACAAGCCATTCATACAACCCATATCGCATCCAGAACAACATTTTCCATTTGTCACCTTCTGCGATCCAGACTAGGTGGTAGGCGTGCCAGAGGTTGATCTTGGTATAAATGTTAGCATGGCTTGGAGCATCTAGGAGGTCAGAGATGTGGGGGAGTGGGTAGTGGTCTTTCTTCGTGATTCAGTTGAGTTTACGGAAGTTGACGCAAAGCTGAAGGGAACCGTCCTTCTTGCAGACAAACAGGACTGGAGCGGCATGAGCTGAGGAGGAGAGGCAGATGAACCTGTTGGCAAGGTGCTCGTTCAGGAATGTGCAGAGGGACTCTAGCTTGAAAGTGGAGAGCAAGTACAGGGTACCTAAAAGAGGTGTAGTGCCTTCCTCAAGATTGATTTTGAGATTATGTTCATGGTGCAGAGGAAGCTGTGAAGCCTTACTCTTGCTGAACACATCTGCGAGGTCATGGTACTCTGAAGGAATTCTGGAGAGGTCGATCTTCTCAGGGGAGGTAGAGGAAGCACGGAGGTCAGCCTCCTTAGGTCAGAGCTGCATGCTAAATTGGATGGAGCCCTGAAGGTGACAAGCCAATGCAAAGGCAGGGGCACTGACAAGCACAATCGGTGGGGCTGCACAGTCTCTGAAGTGGAGGGGAGTGGGGGATGGGACAGGGATAGGAGTGGAAGGTGGGGATGGAGGAGTAGGCAACGTTGGAGGTGCTGTGGGAGGTAAGTCCATAGGTGGCAGAAGTGAGCTCAGGATTGCAGGCATGGTCTGTTTGGATGCATGGAAAGAGATGCTGCTGGAAACCCAGTCAATCAACAGATTGTGGCGGGCCAGCCGGTTGTGTCCTAGAACAAGGGAACAGGATCCATCTAGCAGAGTGACATAAAATGTTATCAGAGTGATGTCACCAGACTTGAAGTGGATCGACAAGTCGATCACTTGGGTAATGGTAGAGTTGGTAGTCCCATCAAAGAGGCAGAGTTGAAGCAGAGGAATGGAGTAAGGAGAAAGTCCATGATCATTAATGAAGGAAGTGTCTGTTATGATCGCCCTATCTTACTCCTATTTTTCTCTAATTTTCCTGGCCTTTTACATGTCATATTGCATTAACTATGCAATATCTACACTTATTCTGATGTCTAAACCCAGATTTGGGCTTAGCCAACTACAGCCAGAATGAGTCATCAAAGCAATGCACAGCAGTGCAAGGCTGTGCAGATACCTGTGCTAAAGCAGTGCTCAACTCAACCCCTATGGCAGTGTTTGGCTGTACCCGAGCTATGCATGGCTGTGCAAACCTTACCAACCTCAAGGACACTGCATGTCACAGATAAGCGCCTCATGGTAATCCTCATGGCTGACTCATCTCTCCAAATATGGAAGGCAAGTATGAAGCATAAGTCAGAACTAGTCAACACGACTCAGAAATACTGGGGCTACGCAACAGATACAATGCGCACCCTAGTTCTAGTAGTTCTATTAGATGCATGCATACTCCTTATGCTCACCAATACAGGATATTGTAGATGTAGCATATATGAATGTAAACATTGGAATAGTATATAAAGACCAAGGATGAGCACTAGGGATTTTCCCAGTCTTGTTCTCTTGGAGTTTCCTAGTCCTTACTAGTGCAATTCCCCTCTTGATAACTAGGCTTACTACTTGCTCTGGTAAGTGATCGGTCCTTAGGGGCTAGTCGTTTCAGTGTCTATAAAACAGTCGGAGGAACCTGAGTCTACAAGTGCAGAAAATGAAGGGATGTCATAGGATAAGATAGAGACAGAGGGCATGAGAGAGTGGGGGTCAGAAAGAGCGGACGCATTGAGATGAACCTCCTTAGGTGCACAGGTGGAGTCAACACAACCTTGATTCCATGTGGAGTCGTTGAGGTCGTGGACTATTTTTTCACCTCCATGCTGGAGGCCTCCGGTTTGGCTTCTGGAGGAGCAGTCTGGGCAGCATGAGCCTTGGATGCTCAGGATGAGGACTTAGGACAGTCCTTTGCCATGTGGCCATCCTGACCACAGAACATACATAGCTTGTTATCAAAGCGGTGCTTGCGCTCAGCCACAGTGAGTTTGCTGTCCTTGCCCAACTTCAATAAAAGGTCAGGCTTGGAGGCAGAGGAAGAGGAGGTGGAGGTAGTATTACCGGCAGGCTTGGAGTCCCTCATGCTGGAGCTTTTGGGTTTGTCAGAGGTACAGGTAGAGTCAGATGATGATGTGGAGGAGTCGGACTTGCTGCTCTTTGTCGGCTGGTTCCCGGAGTTGGAACCAGATGCTCTATTTGCCCGGTTGACCTCTTCCTTGTGCTCCCAGTAGCGATGGTCAATCTGCTGCACAAGAGTGCAGAGATTGTAGAGATTGCCGGATTTGCCTTGACGAAACAGCTTGTCCTTGATGCGGTTGGGTAGTTTGTTGTAGAAGCTGCAGTGGAGCATGCTGGGACCCCATTCCTGGACTTGGCTCACCAGCCTGTTTCAATGGACTATATAATTGGATATCCACTGCGTGTCCTTCATGTGGAGATGCTCAAGCTAAGCCTCCACGTCTGCAACAGAGTTGTGAGGTCCAAAGTTAGACTGGAGCTCAAAGAGGAATGCCTTCCAGCTATCCATCCAGAGTGGGTGGAACTGCGGAGGAGCTGCTCCAAGCAGGTCCGGTTCAAAGTACTTGAGGGCCACACCCTTCAGGTAGGATTGGGTGAACGTAATCTTCGCGCATTCTCGGCGGAAGGCCTTGGGGTTCGCTTGGAAGTTCAGTTCACACTGAACTACAAAAGGGCAGAGCTTCTTGGGGTCCAGACTGTTGAACAGGTCTGGTTCCCGGACCTTGATCTTGTTGGTAGAGTCGGATGACTGGTGGTGGAGTGCCTGCCTGGTCATATCACAGATAGCATTGGCGAGTTGGTTGAAGGGCTCAAAGCCCAGAGGTACGTCGTTGGGGTCATTGTCATCTTTGTCGGGAAAACCTTGCTCCAGATCTTTTGGTTCTGAGTTGGAAGGATCAGAGTGGTTGGATGGCGGCTCATTGCCTGGGCCATCTGGATCTGTAGGGGGCAGTGCAAAGGGATCTTTTTTGATTTCCTCAATGTGTGACTCTGGTAGTGGAGTCAGCAGGGATGTGTAGGGGCTGTAGGGTGCAACACAATGATGATGAGCGGAGATAGTCAGGTTGGTGTCTCTCTGCACCATGAGGTTGGGAGGTCAGCAGGGCGTGGAGGAAATGGAGGGGTTGGCATCTCCTTGAGCCATTAGGCTAAAGAAGTCACCGGGGATGGTGTGAGTGGACCCAAAGGCCAACTCAAGTTGTTCATGATGAGTGGTAGTATGTGACATCTAAAGAAAGAGATGAGAGCGAGCGAGTATATGTTACGATTTGTCCTTTTCTTTTCTTGTCCTTGTCCTTACTATGACTGTCATCCTTGTACTTCCTAGCCTATCCCAGCAATGCATTGGATGCTCATTCCTTTCAGCTGGTTACTACCATATCCATAGTCCTTATCCACCAATAGCCATTTGCCTGCTAACCGGCTTCTTTCCATTCGCTCTCACTTATCTCTTATCACAGACGCTTTGTCATGAACATTCCACAATATTCCATGACCTTCTATCTTTGCATATGTCATCGTCTCTCCCCTTAAGTATATAAACCCGTCCACCCTGTACAGTAGCTTCTCACGCTTGTCTTTCTTGTACTACTACCTGAATCCAAGTGCCCCTTCGTCCGTTCCTAAGCCGTGCTTAGGCCTTGTCCCTCTAAGTCTTAGGTCTACTTTTGAGTGACCTCTGTGTTGCTTCAACCGTCGTCGTTGCGCAACACCTCTCTGTCCCTTGTCTCCCTGCGTATCGCAACAGACGCCTGTCACTAGAAAATCCCTAGGACCCCTCACCCCTTCGACCCTTGCCCTCAGGTATCATGAGACTACGTCTGCCCCTACCCAGGTCGAACATAATATAAGACAAGTGTCTTCTCTCCATGGCTATCGCTGTATAGTCCACCATTTCCCGACTATCCTTGAACTTCGCCCACTGGAGAATCCCTCCTCGGAACCCCTCAGAACACTCTGGTCCTACCGCCTCTGATTACTCTTTGCCCCCATCCCCGTCAACGTCCTCTGACAAAGAACTCCCTATCCAGGAAGAGCAAACCCTTACACGTGAGCTCTCTCAGAACCTCGCCCACAGCCTAGGTCACTTGAACCTACCTCACACCCCTACCCCATCATCGCCCACACCTATCACCCAGTCCAGTACCCTATTCCAACTCTTCACTTGTCCCCCATCATCTATTCGCCCACCGACACCTACCATGACTACCAAACCCACCGAACTCCACCTCGGAACCCCATCCCAGTTTAACGGGGACTTCGCCAAGGCCACCCAGTGGCTCCAATCCGTCCAGTTCTATCTGGAAGTCAACAGCACCGTCTATGACTCCAACGCTAAATGAGTTGCCTTCGCCCTCTCCTATATGACTGAAGGGTCTGCCCTTACCTGGGCCACTACCTTCCGCCAAAACTGTATCGCAGGTGCCATTGTTACCTTCGGTACCTTCCTTGACTTTGTCAAAGCCTTTAACGCCAGCTTCAAACACCATGATCTGGTTAATACCGCCATTGCCTGGCTTACCACCACCCGCATGACATACAAGAAGGGAGTATATGTTACGATTCGTCTTTTCTTCCTTTTACGCTTGTCTTTGTGTACTACTTAGCCCATCACAGCAAGGTGTTGGACGCTCATTCCTTTTGGCCGGTTACTCCCATACCCGTTTCCCTTATCCTCCAATAGCCATTTGCACGCTAACCAGCCTCTTTCCATTCGCTCTACTTATCTCCCAAACATAAATGCTTTGTCATGAATGTTCCATCACATTCCATGACCTTCCTTTTCCCGCTTATGTCATCTTCCTTCCTCTTAGTATATAAACCCACTGTCCCTGTACTTTTACTTCTCACGCTTGTCTTTCTTGTACATCCACCTGAATCCAAGCGCCCCTCTGTCCTGCTCCCTTAGCCGTGCTAAGGCTTTGTCCTCTCTAAGTCTTAGGTCATCTTCTGATTGACCTCTGTGTTGCTTCGACTGTCGTCGTTGCGCAGCACCACTTCATCCCTCGTCACCTCAACGCCCTTGAGGTCCTTCGACTCCCTGTGTATCGCAACAGTCGTCCGTCACTAGGACTTCCCTAGGACACTTCGCCCCTCGCCCCTTCATCCTTGCTTGGTCCTCAGGTCCTTCAAGACTACGCTAGTCCCTACCCGGGCCTATCGTAACAGTATACTTCCCCACCATTAACGAGTATAACACCCAGTTCCAAAACCACGTCGCACTCTCTGATATCTCTGACCAGAACGTTCTCATTGGCTTCTACTCCGCCAGTATTCTGGACCACTTGATGAAGCAAATCTTCTCTATGGACACTCTCCCCGTCACTATAGATGAATGGTACAAGAAGGCCGTCACCTTCCTCACCCAATGGGACTGTGCCAACAAAATCGCCAAACACCATACCAATCCCTTTCGCCAGAACTACCAGTCCCTTACTCCATCTACCCGCTCCCAACTTGCCAAAGATCCCAATGCCATGGATGTCGACATGGTGTGCATCGGAAAACTCACCTCCGAAGAACGTAAACGATGCATCAAAAAGAATCTCTGCTTCTGATGCTGCAAGGCAGAACATTCTAGCACAACCTGCCCTATGTTCACCTCATCTGCCAAACCTGTGGCCAAGGCATGGGTCGTAGAAGTTGAAGAAGACCTCCCAGAACTTAAGGATGACGACGATGAAGATATCGTTTGTCAAGTGTCTTTCACTGCACCCTCCTCGGGTTTTTAAAGCAGGAGCCTCAATCGACGCGAGTACCTCCTTCCCATAAGCGTAACTCTGTATTAGTGTCTCTTGCTGTGAAATCTATGGAAATCCCTGTTCAACTCATAGAACCATCACATACGCTTAAAACTGTCGACACCTGGGCCCTGATTGATTCAGGCGCAGACATCAACTGTCTCGACTGGCAGTTTGTATGAAAACATCGCCTCCCCACCACTCGTTTAGATAGACCTCTCCCTGTCCGCAATGTGGACAGAACCATCAACCACTCCAGAGGAATCAAATTCACCACCTCCCTCTTCGTCAATGTGGAAGGCATCGTCCATTGAATGCTCTTCCATGTCATCTCCTATGGTGCAAACAACATGATCCTAGGAACTCCCTGGCTCCGCACTGCATGCCCCATCATTGACTGGTCCAAACAAACCCTCTCGATCTCCGAAGCCAATGACCAGTCAAAAGACCTCTATCTCTCCCATACCACCGACCTCTGCTGCCACAACTCCCATTTCATCCCACCTGTAGCCCCACCACAACATGTCAATATCACCACTACTGCCAACACTTGACTCTTTGATTACCTAAACTACGAAACCCAAGATCACTATTGCACCAAGACCAATGATGCACACATCATGAACCAGATCATCTGTGGCGATTTTTGGTATATTCCCAACACCACCATAGCCCATCTCACCACCACCACGGAACTTGCTATAGCCGCTGAAAAAGCCAAACCCAAAGCCACCCTACCACCGGAATACGCCCAGTTCACCGACGTCTTTGTGTTATGCGTAGCGTTGCGAACAATGAGATCCAGAACGTTGGAAGTCGCTGAGGTTCAACTGAGGTGTATGGACAACGGGTCGGTCATTGGGTCGAAGGTATACAAGGGAGGTTCACTAGGAATCACCTAGGAACTTCACAGAGCACTTTGGTAGCATGCAGCAGCTAGTAGAAGTCCGGGGGGTGGTTCAAGATACAACGCTAGATTGTGCAGATCAAGAATAAAGACTAGAGTACAGGGAGCGGTGGTATAAATACTAGACTGTACGTAAGCAATAAAAGTCCATAGAATCGGACAGAACTACTGCGGATTGACAAATACATATGAGTCAATGTGAATGTAGCGGAATGACGACGCCGTTGTGAGAGAAGCAGTGGAGGAGAGAAGCTGTCCATAGAACATACTGGAAGGTCAAGAATAAAGTCCGGGGCCTGGTCCAGTAAGATCTGAAGGAACAGCATCAGGCCAGAAGGCAGGATAGAGAAGCTGCCGGGTCAGCAATACTACAAAGAGGTAGTGTTCCCAGCAGGGGCCGGGGTCGTAATAAGCAAAGGAAAAGAGAAAAACGGACCGTCGCAACAGCACAACCATAACACTTCGCCAAAGAAACAGCAGACCACCTCCCTCCATCTCGCCCCTACGACCACGCTATAAACCTTGACAAAACCTTTGTTCCAAAAATTGGAAAGATATACCCCTTGACCCCCGATGAACGCAAAGCCACGGAGGACTTCCTCCAAGAAAACCTGGACGCTGGCAAGATCAGCCCGTCAAACTCACCCCAGGCATCACTGTTCTTCTTCGTCAAAAAGAAGGACAGGAAACTCCGCCCCTGTCAAGACTATCGTTATGTCAACCAACACACCATCCGTGATGCTTACCCCCTCCCTCTTATCTCCGACCTCATAGACAAGCTTAAAGACACCAAGGTCTTCACCAAATTTGACGTTCGTTGGGGCTACAACAACATTCACATCAAAAATGGCAACCAATGGAAGGCCGCCTTTATCACCCACAAAGGCCTTTATGAACCCAATGTCATGTTCTTTGGCCTCACCAACTCTTCACCTACGTTTCAATGCTTCATGAACGACTCCTTCCACAACATGATTGCAGAAGGCTGGCTTGTCATCTACATGAATGACCTTCTTATATTCTCCCCAGACGCAAAAACCCACGAAGAGCATACCAAACGAGTCCTTCAACGCATGCAGGAACTGGACCTGCACCTCAAACTAGAAAAATGCCAGTTTGCTGTCGAGGAAGTTGAATACCTCGGCATGATCGTCAAACCTGGTCTCATTGCCATGGACCCTGTTAAACTCGATGGCATTGCCTCCTGGCCTACCCCGACGACAGTCAAGGAAACCCGCTCCTTTCTTGGCTTCGCTAACTTCTACCATCGGTTCATCCCCAACTATTCCACCATCGCCCGCCCCCTCATAGACCTCACCAAAAAGAACGCTTCCTGGAAATGGTCCGCTGCCTGCGAGATGTTCTTTGATACCCTCAAACATCTCTTCCTCTCTCAACCTGTCCTTCATCTCCCTGACATAACTCACCCTTTTGCCATCGCCACCAACACCTCCAAATTCACCTCCAGAGCCGTTCTCCTCCAAACTGATGCCAATGGTGATTGGCACCCTTGCTCCTACCTTTCCCAGTCATTCGCCCAAGCTGAACGCAACTATGACATCTATGACCAAGAACTCCTCACTGTCATCTGGGCCCTTAAATCCTGGCGACATTACCTCCATGGTTCTACTTTCCCCATCCAGGTCTTTACTGATCACAAAAACCTAACCTACTTCCGCAAACCCCAGGAACTTAACCAACGCCAGGCACGTTGGCTCCTCGACCTCGCCGACTTTGATCTGAAAATGATTCACGTTCCTGGCAAACTCCTTGGTGCACCAGATGCACTCTCTCACCACCCAGACCTTCTACCACCTGACGATGACAACTTGGGTGTCACTCTACTCCCTCCATCCCTCTTTGTCAACCTCATCAACGCCACCATGGCCCATCATATCCAGTCATCCTCCAAGGATGACCCCCTCGTTCTCCAGGCGCTCCAAGCCATCGACGGCCATATACCTCCTGCATTCCGTTCCCATCTTGCCAATTGGCAACTCTGCGATGGAGTCCTCCTTTATCATGACCGTGTCTACATCCCCCCAGATGATTTCCTTCGCTGTTCCATCCTACAACACTGCCATGACCATGAAACTGCTGGTCATCCCAGGTACCTTAAAACCCGTCAATTCGTCGCCGCCGAATTCTGGTGGCCTGGTCTCGCCTTTTACGTCCATCGCTATGTCGAAGGCTGTGCCCAATGCCAATAGGCGAAGACCAACACACACCCTACGGTTCCTCCCATCACTCCTATTAAGTCCTCATCCACTTGCCCCTTCCAACAAGTTAGCTGTGATCTCATCACGGACCTCCCATCCTTCTCTTCCTTTGACTCTCTCCTGGTCGTAGTCGACCACAGACTCACAAAGGGGGTAATT
>JBBPTZ010000745.1:0-15588 GCA_038094315.1 Phylloporus cf. tubipes
CTTCCAAAGAGGCATAATGAGTGTCATAAAGTTCTGAGATTTCCTGGTCAACATCTAATCCAAGATATCATACCAGATAATGTTGGTGGATATAGAGTTTGTCATTGATGGGGTGAGGGTTATGAGGGAGAGTGATGCAATTGTTGGCCCAGTCAATGTGGGGGGTCTACTTCTGGAGCCATGGCATTTCAAGGATGATCTGTTGTTGTCTGAGACTAAGGACCATCAGTTCTTTTTCATCATCAGTGGAGGGGAACCTGAGACCAATTTGAGTCTTCCATTGAATCATTTCCTTGGCATTGGTGGTGCCATCTGCATTGTGTGTGATGATTGGGTGAGGGAGGTGCTGTAAGGGGAAGTTGGCTTGTGTAAGAAGACCAACATCAATGAAGTTTCTGGTAGCTCTAGAGTCGATAAGGATGAAGGTGTTGACAATTTTTCCAAGGGCCTGCAGTTTAACAGGAACAAGGAGTGTACGTTTATTTGGCAAGGCTACTATTACATTGGAAATGAATAGGGAAGGAGACGTCAAGGTGGCTTCCTGTTCTAAAAATATAAGGTGGTGATGGTGGCAACAGAGGTGTTTTCTTTGGGTATTTCTTCAAAGCAGACCTTGAGTATCCAGAGGACCTTGTCCTTGTTCTTTCCCTAAGTCTTTAGGGTGTTGACATAAGTGTTGATGATGGAGAGGTTTGCAGGGGGAGAGGATATGGCTGGGATAGCAGGGGCAGGGGTGGTTTCCATGTTACGAATGTTCCAAGGGCAGTGAGCAGGAGTGGGTGCCAGGGTACTCAAGGCACTGGGGCAATTTCCTGCATTGTGACCTCTTTTTCGACAACAGAAGCAGAGGTTTTCTTTAATGCACTTGGTGTGTTCCACAGGAATGAGTTTGTTAAGGCAGACAACGTCCATGGCATTAGGGTCAGTGGAGGTGTGATGTTGGACAAGGGAGGGAGTGGTGTAGCCTTTTACAAGGGTGTCCATGTGCCCAAGGTGGGTGTGAAACATTTTGGCTTTGGCAATCCAATCTGTGATGGTGGTGGGGGTTTTCTCCATGTCAAAGATGAGAAAGGAGATGCAAGAGTCAAGCCCCAATGAGAATATATTGATGAGGGTGTTCTGGTCTGTCATTCCAGCCTTGAAGGCCAGGTTCTGGAAGTTGGTGATATATTTCTGAAAGCCATTGTCAGAAATATCTCTGGAGGTGCAAATTGTTACGATTCGCCCCTTTCTTTCCTCCTTCTTCTCACAAACACGCTTCCTTTTTTCTATAATAACTCATCTCCTATATATCAGCCGATTATTACTCACCACTTCTCAGTCATCGTTTCCTCCATCCTATGGCATTTCTCTCTCATAATTACTTATATTCCTTTGACATTGTTCCATAGTGGTGAGCTCCTTGAAGGTTTTCTTGGTGGCAGCAATGTTGGTGGTGGCCATAAGGTTGTACCACATTTCAGAGAAGGATACACCTTAACCCTTACTCATCTTGTTCAGGGTGGTCATGACTCTAGCTTTATCCAAAGTGTAAAGTGTGAGGTTGATGGCAAAGTATGTGCACATGGCCTTCATCCAGTGCATGGTGTCAGTGGGTTCTTCAGAGAAGTCAGTGGGAAGGGCCGCTTTGAGTTCATGGATGAACATGTGGGGCAACTGGGGTGGGGTAGCTGGGATAGGACTGGGGGTATGAAGGTGCAAGGGTATGAAGGGCGAAGGGCTAGGTTGGGCTGACAGGGGGAGACCTGTGAGCAGGGGGTGATGGTGATGAGGAATATACTCTTGGGTAGGCTCTGGGAGTTTGTTGTCTGATGAAGGATGAAAACAAGGGGTTCTTGATAGGTGGGCTATGTTGGATGAAGGTGGATCAGTCCTGCTCTGTGATAGGAGGGATAGAGGGAGATTCTTGATCTTTTGTTATGCAGAGTGTCACAAAGAGGATCCGGAATGATGGAAGTCACTGAAGTTCAATCTGAAGGTAATGATGATGGGGGAGGCCAACATCTGAAGGTAAGCGAAAGGGGTTCTTAAGGGGGAGGCCTTAGAACACATAGAGCAACTCAGGAGTGTGCAGGGACTTAAAGAGATCCTAGGAGGTGGTTCAAGATATGATGCTAGTATTGTGTAGATCAAGAATAAGAAGTATAGTATAGGCAGTGGTGGTATATATACTTGAAACATATGTAAGCTATAGAACATGATGGAAGTAGACAGAACTACTGCAGAATGACTAATACATATGAGTAACATGGGAGGATGCAGGAAGACAACATCATTATGAGAGAAGTGGTGGGAACAGCAGGCTGTCCATGAGAAGCATGTGACCAAGATAGGAATAATGTTACACATAGTGTTGCGAATGAAGATCCGGAACGTCAGGTGCTACCGAGGTTCAATCCAAGGGTGTGGATGACAGGTCAGTCATCAGGTTGAAGGTAATTGAGGGAGGTTCTCAAGGAATTGCCTTGGAACTCACAAAGCACTTCTGTAGCATGCAGCAGCTAGTAGAAGTCCGGGAGGTGGTTCAAGACACAACGCTAGATTGTGCAGATCAAGAATGAGGACTAGAGTACAGGCAGTGGTGGTATAAATACTAGACTGTACATAAGCAATAGAAGTCTGTAGAACCGGACAGAACTACTGCAGATTGACAAATACATATGAGTCAATGAGAATGTAGTGGAGTAATGACACTGCTGTGAGAGAAGTGGCAGAGGAGAGAAGCTGTCTGTAGAACATACTAGAAGATCAAGGATAAAGTTTGGGGCCTGGTCCGGTAGGATCTGAAGAAATGGCATCAGGCCAGAAGGTGGGATAAAGAAGCTGCTGGGTCAGTGATACTACGAAGAGGTAGTGTTCCCAGCATGGGCCAGGATTAGAATAAGCAAAGGAAAAGAGAAAAACGGACCATTGCAATAACACAACCGTAACAAATAAAGTCTAGAGCATATACTGGTAGAATGGTTTAGGGCCAGAATACAGGATAGAGACACTGCCAAGTCAGTGATATGACAAATAAGTAGTGTTCCCAGCAAGGGCTGGGATTAGAGTAGGCAAAGGAAAAAAGGAATACTGACACACGTAAGAGCACAACTGTAACACAGTTCCTGTCAATGTGGGGACAACATTGACCTTGTAGATACTGAGATAATGTTCAGCACCAACTACAAGGTCTCAATGATTTCACCATTGACCCAACTGGTGCTGGAAATAAATAAAGGCACATACCAGGAATAGCACTTTCACCAATAACCATGGACATGCCAGATGCTGATTCCTGGAGATATCTCCAAAGAAGGCAGAATTCAAATGAAGGAGCTCCCTCAGGCTCAGTCATAAAGGTGCTTAATATATGAGCAATTGATGTCATAGAAGCAGATAGCTCTATTAATGCTCTCCATGTTGTATTTAAATGCTTCCAAAAGTAAGTAATCCATGTTGAGCTGCCTGAAAAATATTCTGCTGATAAGTCCTTCTGAAAGATTAAAAGAATTAGAATTCATACTGCTCTCCCTTTTGAAAATCAATAACAGAATGTGGAAAGAAGCATCCATGCTGAGCATATGCAGTTGCTCCAATGCCAGTTGCCTTCAGTTTTTCTCAGCTTGCATTGGCCTAGAGCACAGCTCAGTGGTTATAACAGGTCATTTGCTATATTGGCCAATTAATATATGGCCTGGAAAAAGTTAATGGAGTGCTCAGCACACCTCTAAATGATGGGGTGTAGCTTTCAGGTAGAACTGATATTTTGGTTGGGACACTATATATCCCTTGCCATTCATGAGCCATCCATGGTTCTCTGGTAACAATTCATGCATGTGCTCAGCTTTGAAATTTCCATCCATGACAAATGTGCAAGTAAATTTCCATCTTTAAGCTGAAGATTGGTTAATGATGATCTCCAGAATGTTGGAATATTCACCTTTCTGACTTATCATTGGTGACCTGGCAATTGATTCCTGGTTAAGGACATGCCAGGCAAAACAATGCCAGCTCCCTACCAGTCAGAATTTGTGATCAGTGACCAAAGCCATTCCATTTTAGCAGCTTTAGAAGCCTCCATACTCATGCTACTTGGAGCAATTCATGATACTCATTCTATTTTGGAGAGGAGTGAACAAATTAATGTTGGTTCAAAGAATAACACACACTGGAATTAAATGTGGGAATATGTTTGATGTGATCTATTGTATCTTATTGAAGTAGTTTGAGCCTGATGTTCCACACTCCAGATTTCCTCAGATGAAATCATCCAGCAAGCTGAAGGTAAAGACAGTTTTTGGCCATTGGGTTGTTGCAGGAAAGAGCTTTGATTTCAATAGTTGTACATATGGTGGGGGTGCACCTACACAGCTGCAATATGAAATTTGAAGATGGTACACTCTGGAGGTATCAGCAATTATCAGATAGTTTTTTCCCTTTGGAACTCAAAGATGTGGCAGGACTTCATCAGAATCCAAGTCAATCCATTCACTATTATCCCCCATGAAGGGATCATTCTCTTGGTCTTCATTGTTTGCAATTACTGATGGGCATTTCTTATTAGCATGACCAAGATATAGTTGGGAGCTAGCCTATTCATATTCATATTTGTAAGCATTCAATACAGATTATCTGCTACCTACAAGATCTAAAGATGAAGAGTTGAAGAAAAGCCCAGTTCATTGCAATATCCTATGAAATGGGAGTCACTCATGTTACTGCCAAAGGCATGAGGTACAATAGAGATGCCTGCCAAAGCAATCAGTGCACTGATATGTGCCATCACTGACCAAGCAAATGGTGCAGCATCAGTAAATCAGAGGAGCCTCAGAATCCAATAGAACTTAAAGAAATTCATCTTGATGTTCCAGCCATTCTCATAGGTAGTGATTTGATGTCTATTAGTATCAAAATATATATGTTAGAAACCAATGAAAGATATTTGAACATAAGTATCACACATTTTTCAGCAAAAGATGAATCAGCTGAATATCATCAAGGTGGATGTCTTCATCATTTACATGGTGTTCAGATTGATGGAATAGAAGTGGTAATGCTGGACATGTATGGTTCACAACTGATCACTGAGCTGCTAAAGACATATCATTTATTTCTGTTGATTTTGTCAACTTTCTCCTTGAACCTGGAGTCCTGACAGTGTCAACAGGCACTAGTCTTGATCAAACTCCCCTAGTTGTTTCCCTTGTCTGCCATGCAACATGGGCCACTTTGCCATGGATGATTTTGGTTTTGTTGGGGTTCTTTGGCATTGTGAATAATGGGAATACAATGCAGATTAGCTACACAGACAGCATTCTCTCTGAAGTGTCAAAATTGTGTTACCAGATATTTCTGGCTCAGCAAGATGGCCAAGGTCTGATGATATGATTGGTTTGGCTAACATTCAGTTAAGGTTATGAGCATACAAAACAAAGTTTATTGTCCAAGAATGGCTAAATAGTCTAGTAATTTCAGGGTGACCATTATTTGGGAGGAAAATGGAAGTTTGAAAGAGTTTGGTTTGGAATGGTTATTCAAGGGGTGAATGAAATTTTATTTTGCAACAAACCAACCATCCAACCTCAAATACAATGTCTGAATCTTCAATGAATCACACTGCTCCATTTGACACTGACATCACCAATGATCAGTGAACAGACTTCCAGGATTCCAATATAAATGAAAAAGAGGAGAGTATAGATGAAGGTGACTTAGAGGTGTGTTTGTTTCCTACAGACTGGACTAAAGCCTATTTTTGACCATATTGATGACAGGATGATGTCAATGACATGGCCAATATTTTCACCAATGAGGTAATGGAAATTCTAAATGAAGGTTGGCTGATGTTACGATAGACCCGGGTAGGGACTAGCGTAGTCTTGAAATACCTGAGGATCAAGCGAAGGTGAGGAGACGAAGGGCAAAGTGTCCTAGGGAATTCCTAGTGATAGACGACTGTTGCGATACGCAGGGAGTCATGGAACCTCAAGGGTGTTGAGGTAACAAGGGACAAAGTGGCGTTGCGCAACGACGACAGTCGAAGCAACACAGAGGTCTTATCAGAAGAAGACCTAAGACTTAGAGAGACAAGGCCTTAGCACGGCTAAGGGGCGAGGCAAGGGGGGGCGCTTGGATTCAGGTGGAAGTACAAGAAACAAGGCAAGGGATCCAAGCAACTACGGTAAGGGCTAAGTACTGTTGTACAATGTTGTCATAGGTGTCTTTCTTGTATAAAGCGCGAGTCGAAGTACGAGCAGTGGTACCGTAAGAAGTCAAGGTAACAATGGGCTTACTGAGACGAGATACGTACTCAAAGAGGGTGGAAGGAGTGTCTGTGTGAGGGGAAGTAGCATAGGAAGGAGACAACATAGGGGAAAAGGAATAAATCGTAACAGCTGACATGGAAAGCCTTGAAGCTGAAAGAGCAAAAAGCCAAATGGAAATCAATCATCAAAAAACTATGAGTGCTGGACATGTGCCAAGGAATGACCAAGAAGGAATAAAGGCATTGTCAAGAGATATGAAAGGTGAAGGCATATCAGAAAGTTGGCTAACATTGAAGCAAAGTGTTATAGGGCCTGGTTGCACAATAAAGGCCAATGCCAACATGAAAACTAAATTCAACTTGGTCAGCAATAGATGGCCCAATTGGTGATCTGGGAACTTTGGAAAAAGAAGCTGTTATGTTTTGTCCCTTTTCCCCTATGTTGTCCCCTTCCATCGCTACTTCCCTTTGCACAGACACCCCCTTTGCTCTCTTTGAGTATGTATCTCATCTCTATAAGCTCACTGTTACTTTGACTTCTTCATATATCTTTGCTTGTACTTCAACTTGTGTTTTTCTATATGAGAAAGACACCCATGACAACATTGTACATCAGCACTTAGCCCTTACCATAGTCGCTTGGATTCCTTGCTTTGTATCTCATACTACCATCTGAATCCAAGCGCATTTTCATCCTGCTCCTAAGCCGTGCTTAGGCCTTGTCTTCTCTAAGTCTAGGCTTACTTCAGAGTAGCCTCTGTGTTGCTTCAACCATCATTGTTGTGCAACATCTCTTTGTCCTCCAAACCCTTGGCAGTCCTAAGGCCTCTTTGTCTTCCTGTATATTGCAACAGATGCCTGTCACTAGGAAATCCCTAGGACCCTTTGCCCTTCATTTCCATCCCTCAAGTCTCATGAGACTACACCTGCCCCCACCCGGGTCAAGTGTAACAGAAGCTAAAACAATAAATCAAGAGGAAGTTCAGAGTATAAGCTGGATCAAAGGAAATGTTGGTGCATTGGCAGAGTGAGCTGTTGGTGATGATTGCTGAATTGAGTAAGGAGGAGTTGGCTGATGTGGTGAAGAAGGTGCCCCAATGGAATTCCATTGGAGGAAGCCAATCATCCCAGGAAAAGTAAGAAATGCTCTTTCTGATTGTCTGAGTAATTCTAACATGAATGATAGATTTTCAAATGGTCCAGTGTATGAATGCATGAAGAATTTCACCCTAGAAATGTGGCAAAAGGGAGGTATTTAAATGGTCATATTGGCCAAATTCGAGAATCAAATGGGACAGACATATTCAGTGATGTCCATATGGTATAAAGGATACATTGCCCATTGCTGACCAACCCACAGGAATGACTTCAATGATGTTATTGACAATGGCCAAAAGTTTGATAGTGTATAGGAGGTTCTTGCCAACTTTCAATTATATATTGCCAACATGTTCAACAAACAGCTGGGCAGCAATCAGGACCAGGCTGATGATGAAGCTGAAGTTGCCAAAAGCTGTGAGTCTTAAGACAGCAGGAAATCATGGAAAAGGATCCACAAAAAAAACCTGGGATGAGCTGGTTTGAAAGGTCTCCAAGGTGGATGGTTTGATTTGGATACCAGAAATAAATGGGATGAAGCTCAGGGAGTTGCAATCCTTGAGTAGGGGATATCTGATTGCAAAGTATTGTATGTCATGGTCACCCATTATCTGTTGTGCAATATGATTGACATACAAGTATCATAGGGATTGCAATCCAAAATCTGAAGGCAGTCTCTCTTTTCAAAAAACTCCAGCAATATCAATCAGCAATGTTTTCCACTAATCACATACCTCCATCATTCACCTTCCCTGATGATCTGAGTCATATGCCAATTAAGTATGTGAAGGCTTTTTTTCAGCATATTCGAGATAGGCAAATCAATTATCCTGATAATGTTTTCAGTTTCCAAAAGTGGCTTGACATTGATGGAAACCTACAATCAGTGATCAAGGGAGATGAATGGCTTTCAAATGCAATCTCTGGAGGGGTGAAAAGGCACAACATGAAGAGATCCTGGAATAAAGAGCTACATGGCACTAAGATGGAAGCCGAGAAGGAAACCTATGTCAGTGGAACTGACGCCGAGACTTGGTCACTGATGTTTCCAAACAAAGGCCTATGGAGAACAGGAATGCATATGGCAGATTCAAATGCAACTGGTAAGTTAGTGATAAACTCTCTGAGATGATGATTGTTTCAGCAACATCTATGTAAAGCAGACATGGATAGTGATGTCAAAAATTCTGTAGGAAGTCCAAACAGTGACCTAGCTGACCTGGGAGCCACCTCTAAAGAAACTTATGCTGACTCAGTATTAATTCAAAGAGCATCAGAATCTCAGCATGTGAAGGATAAGGGTATTAGCAATGTACCCAGACCTATGACATGAATTGTGAAGCACTCAAGCACTCTGTTACATGTAGTGTTGCAAAGAGATCTGGAACATCAGGAGTGGCCAAGGTTCAATCCGAGGGTATGGACAATGGGACAGTCGTTGGGTCAAAGGTATACAAAGGGGGTTCTCAAGGGGAAGGCCTTGGAACACTCAGAGTGACTCAATAGCATGCAGAGGCTGACAGAGGTCCAGGGGTGTTTCAAGAAACAATGCTAGATTACGATTTACCATAGCATAGTACAGGAGCAAGTACGTAGAGCTATAACAGTGTAGTGAAGGAAACTAATGGAAGTGAGTAAATATGAGTAAGGTATAAGTGCTGCATGGTTAGGCAAAGACTAAGTAGTATATCACCTGGGGGGTGATGTAGGGTGATAGCAAAGTTATAGGAACAATGCAACAATGAAGAGATATGTACTCAGAAGGGATCAAATAGGGGATATGGGGAGGATCTTCACAAGTGTGGAGGCTAGGTAGCATATCAGGAAGGTGGAGGAAACAGGAGGCAGCAAGGAAAAGGGGAAAAACTGTAACACACTCCAGGACCTTCCAGATCAGCTATTAGAGATGCCAAGTTGGCATTGACATCACCTAAAGTGATTCAGGAAGCTGCCACTGATAATATATCAGAATCTCAGCATATCAAGAGTATAGGCACACATAATGTACCTGTTACATGAAGTGTACACAAAGGGATCTGGAATGTTGGGAGTGACTGAGATTCAACCAAAGGTATGATAAGACATTGAGGGAGGTCAATGTATGGTCCAAAAATAATGGAGGTCAAGAGTAGTCAACATCCAGCTCAAAGGTGATGAAGGTAAACAAAGGGGGTTCTTAAGGAGGAAGCCTTGGAACACATAGAGCAACTCTAGAGTGTGCAGAGACTCAAAGAGATCTGAGGGTAGTGAGACTAGATGGTATGCTTGTATTGCATAGATTAAGAATGGAGACTATGGTACATGTAGTGATGAAGTCATATGTAAGTGATGGAATGCAATGGAGTTGCATGGAACTGCTGCAGATGACACAATACGGCTGAGTAATGTGGGATGATGTGGGAATACAAGGCTGTCATGAGAGAGGTGGCTGAAAAGGGAAGCTATTCATAGCAACAATCAAGAAAGAAGTCTGGACCCCTTCCAGTAGAAACCAAAGAAATGGCTAGGGATTAGAAGAAAGTGTAAAGGTGCTGCCAGTTCAGCAAAACAATGAAAATGTAATGTTCCCAGCTGGACTCTGGGTCTATGTAGGAGAATGAAAAGAGAAAAACAGACACATGCAACAGCACAACCGCAACAGTACCCAGGGCTACAATACATATCCAAAATCAATCAAGCACTCTGGGGCTGTCCAGATCAGCTGTAGCAGAGGCTGAGTTGATGCAGACATCTCTGAGAATGAATCAGGAAGTAACCACTGATAATACTGACTGTGGAAAAGGCAAGGGAAAGGCCAAGGTGGCAAGCATATCAAAACCTGTTGTATCTACAAGTGACATGGAAATCCAAAACATAAGTAATGGTGAGCTTTTCCTTTCTTTGATTTGCATACAGATTAATATGTTGATGTAGGCAGAATTGTTGCAAATGCCAATAACAGTATACAGGTGATATATGAGAAAGGCAAGCATTGGCAAACCATTGTACATCACCCACTGAAATATACAGAGTTGAGTAATGCTAATCTATGACCAGCAAAGTCAGCTATGAAGAAATACAAGGTAAATGGGTATCAGTAAAAGAAATGGAGTCACAAGAATGCTTATTTGAATACACAGGATGCTGGATCTCTATATGAGAAGGCAGAAGGATCAGTGGACCCTCAGTGTGATGCCAGAATTGCATTGGTGTCCTCTGAAGCTGGGCCAACTTCCACCAATTCTGATATACATTATTGGTTAGGCTGAAAACAGAAGACCCCTACACCCCCAGATGCTGATTACAACCTGACAGTGAAGCCAAAGTCAAAAAAAGGTGATGAGACCAACATAGAGCCAGGAAGGGCTAAGAAAGTGAAGGTGTAAATGTATTTACAGGACATATAACTAAATACATTTCTGCTATCAACTAAGACATGTTTGAAAGAAAAAAAAAAGGAAAAAGATGTAGCAAAAAAAAAAGAGTTCATTACTACCTGTCCATTCCATGCTGAGTGTCCTTGTCACTGTACAGTTGTAGTACTGCAATTCCACTTGGTGGCATTGCCTTGTCCTCTGCCAACATTGGAGCACCATTGGTTTCCCTTTTATCTTGCAAATCACCATCACCATTAGCACTGGCCACCTGCATTAGCTCACTTGATGCCAATGGCATTGTATTTGCCGATTTATTGCCAGGTGTGTTGGTAGTGGCTGGTATAATCATATTGAAAGAGAGTGGAGTGATGTTATTTGTGTCTGATGCAAATTGGGTCAGTGCCAATTGCTGTGGCTCAGCCATCTCTTCATGATGCACATCAGCAGGTCCCTGTGCATCATCAACCAGGCTAGCCTAAAACACGATGGCCAATTCAGCAATCTCTGATGTCTTTGACATTGAAGTTGCTGGTGCTGATTTTCTTATCACAGCCAATTCTTCACGAGGTGCACTAATGGGGGGTCTGTGTGATGCCAATGATGCTGGTCAGAGATGTATTGGCCAATGGCAACATGACAAACTGTGGTGGAGGTGATTAGGAAGAGAGGACAAGAACGGCAGCATTTGAAGAGGATGTGCAGAGCACATCAACATCCAGGGGATTGAGGGTGAAGGCAGTGTGGTGGTCAGACATTGCTGGAGAAGGGGAGTGTGCCCATTCATCATTGGTATGTATTGGGGACCCAGATTGGATGTGCATTGTAACATCTTGTGGAAGCATGTGTTTTGGGGTCAGCAAAGAGATGTCCTCTTGCTGATTGATTATCTGAGGTGTTGTTAGGATGGGTAATATGGAGGGAGGACCTTTGGAGTATATGTCCATTAGTATGGCACATCTATCAATGCACTTGCCCAATGGGACATTGTGGTCACCAAGACCACTTTCATTCTCTAGCTTGTCATGCCAATGTTTACTTTCAAATGGGAACCAGAGCCATAATCCACTTGCACCAACACCCACCTCAGGGCAGACCATTTGAAGAATCTGGCCAAAGGTTTTGAGGGTGGACTCCATCAATGCCACTTGGTCTTCCAATTGGTTCATCCACTTGTTACTCTGTGCCTTCTGAGTGGTGAATTCTTGGCAGATGTCAACCAAGCATTTCATATCAGCATGTGTTGGGGATGGGTTGGGTGGCATGTCATGAGGTGGAAGAGGAGCAGCATTGGGGGTTGAGTCGGGAGTTGGAGTGGAAAGGGGGGATCATGCTATTGGAATATAATGTTTCTTTGCTGTGCCAATGGTTGGCACATGGATACTGTCGAAAACTACAAATATTAGTATGGAATGATCATGATATAATGAAAATGTACCTGCATGCTGACCTTACTGGCCAGGAATTCTTATTGTCAGAGCCTGAGGTTGGGTGCTGCCAGATGTCACCAACATTACTCATTGAGTGGTTACACATTGCTTCTTTGACAGCAATTGTTACGATTCATTCTTTTCTCCTTGTTATGCTTGTCTCCTTGTACTACTTAGTCCACCATAGCGATGCGTTGGACACTCTTTCCTTTCAGCTGGTTACTACAATACCTGTAACCCTTATCTCCCAATCGCCATTTGCATGCTAACCAGCCTCTTTCCATTCGCTCCACTTATCTCTTATCATAGATGCTTTGTCATGAATGTTCCATCCTGTTCTATGACTTTCCTTCTCAGCTTATGTCATCACCTTTCCTCTTTGTATATAAACCTGCCATTCCTGTACTTTTATTTCTCATGCTTGTCTTTCTTGTACATCCACCTAAATCCAAGCACCCTCTTGTCCTCGCTCCTAAGCCGTGCTTAGGCCTTGTCTCCTCTAAGTCTTAGACCATCTTCTGATTGGTCTCTGTGTTGCTTCAACCATTGTCAGTGTGCAACACCCCTTCGTCCTTCATCCTTTGTCGCCTCAGTACCCCTGAGGTTCCCTTGACTCCCTGCATATCGCAACAGTCGCCCATTGCTAGGAAATCCCTAGGACCTCTCTGTCCCTTGCCTTAGCCCTCACTTGGTTCTTCAGGTCCTTCAAGACTACGTTAGTCCCTATCTGGGCCTATCGTAACACTTGACAAGGTCTCACAAGAACTGGTCTGTCTTTTCCTAGATGTGTCTACCACACAGATGTATCACGGTCAGGCTGCTCCCAGTGACCTCCTGGCAGTGTTTGGTGTACCCATGTGCCTCCTCATCAACAACGCCCCCACATGTATCCTCACATTGCTTCACCTCCATGGCTTTGCAAACTTTATAGAACAAATTCCTGCCCATAACATTTATCCCACCTTCCATTGTATTTTCTTGTGCATATCTCCCAAAGAACACATCCACTACATCTGCACCACTCTCTCCCCATCCCCACCACCCATTTCTGTCCCCACTCCTGTCTTTGCTGTTTCCTCTACATCCTCAAACATATCCTCCCCTTCTCCTCATACAGCCTTTATAGATCACATATCCTCACTGATTCCTTCCAAAACCCCTACCACTGTAGATCCCATCCATGGCAGCTGCTGTGCAGATGACAACATCCAAACCATTTGTACCTGGATGGCCCATATGGAAGCAGGCAACATGTTCTCCTCTTCCACATGGTGTCATATGCTGCTTTTTACAAGTCCAACTCTGATCTCCACTCCTCAACTCCACACCAACTCCGGAGTTATTCTCCTATCCTCGGATCACCTGACCCTCGGACCATTTCCATTACCCTTTTGTATATTCTTGTTCTCACTTACTCTGTTTGTACTAGTTCCGCCTCTTGTTCTCCTCTGGGAGCTGTGTGAAGCACAGCTCCAGTATTCTGGTATATCTCCTTTCCATCTTACTCAGTCTTTAGTTCTGTATTACCAATATTTCCAATACTCTGGTAATAGTCTGTTCTGGCTTAGAAATCCAGTGTAACTCTGGAGTATATAAACCCTGTAAATTCATTGTAGATACTTCAGTTTGAATATCAATTTAACTTCCTCCTGATCTTCCACACTTGAGTCTCTAAGACTCTCCTCTGACCTCTGACTCCAAGGACCACGAGTACAAGGGCATAACACATAAGTCCTGCACCAAGAGTCCTCACCCCTCTCCGACTCACCCATACTCCCTCAGTACCTCTGACACTCCAAAACTCTGGACTTCCCCCCAGGAGGATCTGAGTTTAACACATGGGTAGTCTCCTCCACCATCATCTGACCTCCCCCATCTGCACTAACCAAGTGCTTTCAGTGTCACACTCTGGGTCATTATTGCAAGAACTGCATTTATTATACCTGCCCTAACTATCACTTATCCACCCCAGGCCATGCTCAATCTAATTGTCTCCACATCCAATGCAACATTTGCAGTCACTGGGGACATAGCACCTGGTTTTGTCCTAGTCTCCCATATTCACCCTGCTCTCAGTTTGGGCACATACTCATTGACTGTCCACTCAAGCACTTATCAGCAGATCAGGCTGAGGATATTTATGAAAATAACCAATCATTTGTCTGCCCCAGAAGTAATGTTTAGAGGATTCACTAAGAGAATCAAGCCAGGGACTCAATTGTTGGAAGGGGATAATGTTATGGTTGTGCTCTTACGTGCATCAGTATTCCTTTTTTCCTTTGCCTACTCTGATCCCAGCCCTTGCTGGGAACACTACTTATTTGTCATATCACTGACTTGGCAGTGTCTCTATCCTGCATTCTGGCCCTAAACCATTCCTTCAATTCCTATCAGTATGGGCTCTAGACTTTATTCCTATCTCAGTCACATGCTTCTCACAGACAGCCTACTATTCCCATCACTTCTCTCATAACAGTGTTGTCTTCCTGCATCCTCCCATGTTACTCATATGTATTAGTCATTCCGCAGTAGTTCTGTCTGCTTCCATTATGTTCTATAGCTTACATATGTTTCAAGTATATATACCACCACTGCCTATACTATACTCCTTATTCTTGATCTATACAATACTAGCATCATATCTTGAATCACATCCTAGGATCTCTTTGAGTCCCTGTGCACTCCTGAGTCACTCTGTGTGTTCTAAGGCCTCCCCTTTAAGAACCCTCTTTGCTTACCTTTGGACGTCAGCCTCCCCCATCATCATTATCTTCAGATTGAACTTTGGTGACTCCTATTATTCCAGATCCTCTTTGCAATGCTCCATGTAACATCATACAGCTGGTCTTCATTTGAGCTGGATGGTTTGTTGGATGATTTGTCCACCAACATATGGTCCACTTGCTCTGCATTACCAGCCAGGGCTTGTCCATCCTCTGTACCACATAGATTTGTCAGAGCTGTGGGTGCTACTAGCTTCACACTTTAAAAAGGAGCCTAACACTTGTGCAGGCTAAATACATTGTTGTCCATATTTTGATTCATGTCAGTACATGTGCTATCCTTCACAACCACATGAGGTTTTGGGTGGGACTGGGGAATGGGAGGCACTGATTTTTCACCTGTATCTTCTGTATATTCTGGCCCAGGTACCACCATGGTAAGGGGATGAGATGAAGTAGCTTGAAATATTTTCAAATCTACAACCTGTGTAGCCAGTTTGACTTGATCAACTTTCCCAGCCACTTTTGCAGAGTCTAGTGTAGTAGTTGAAATGACTAGCCCCTCAGGACCAACCACTTACCCTTAGAATCAAGTAAGAGGCCTTGGACAGATAGTGGAATCTCTCTAGGATTGGCTAGGAAACTCCAAGAGAACAAGACTAGGGAAAATCCTAGTGCTTGTCCTTGGCCTTTATATACTGGTCTAGTGTTTACAACAGTAGACACTACATCTGTGA
>JBBPTZ010000746.1:0-15524 GCA_038094315.1 Phylloporus cf. tubipes
GTGACATAATCTCGACGTACCCTTGGTTTGACTGCCAATCCCGTCCGATCGTCTCAACACTCTGTCAACGCCACGTGAGACCATCGACGCACACGCGAAACAAGCCACTCACGAGATCCAGACTCGATATCCGTGTCAGAGCGTCCACGAGCCGCTTCCCCACGTCATCTCTAAACGTCGTCGGATCCATCGCAGGCAAGAGCCGCATCGACGACGTCCTCAAGTTGGCAGCGGGAAGTACAGCCGGACGCGCCGGTTCCGTCTCGGTATAACTCGTCAGATGCCGCCAGAGCAACAATAACAACATCTCCATCGCGCCTGCACGTTCATCAGAAAACGTCAGATAAATACGCGCCCACGCACCAAGTACCGTCTTGACCTCGTCTTGAAACTCGGCCTTGAGTCGTTGGTACGCCTGATGGATCAACGACCGCTTTTGTGCGATATCCAAGTCTTGCAAAAACGCCGGATCAGAAATACACACGACCTACAAACCAGTTGACGCGCGCGACGAAAAAAAGATACGGAACATCGCCCACCTCTTGAATGTTGTCCACCCGAATGTGGTCGCGCGAAGACAACTCTGCAGAGAGATCCCCAATCTGTTTCAGCGTCGCAGCGAGATCGTCGCATAGACTGTTGAGCGCCTCGATCGCGTCTCCGACCGTCGGAATCGTAGCTTGAGACACACATGTTCAACGCGCCATCCTTGCCCCAGATATTTTATGAAAAAACGCACCAATCACGCGTGGCGGTCGCTCGTCATGCCGCGGTGCCGACAACACGGGTGAGAGCACCAACGAAATTTCGGGCTCCGTAAAGTCGCTCGCAGTACCGAGATACTCGATAACCGCCTTTCGAAGTAAGAGCTCCTGGCGGCGCACGCGAACGTCAAACTTGGTCTCCGATTGGTGGCCGGGCGCGAACACGCTCGCGAGCGCAATCTCGTTGTCTGTATGCGGCCGCACAGACTGGCTCCATCGTCCGTTACCCAAACACCGCGCGGCGAGCCCCAGAATCGCGCCGTGCACACCACCAAACCCGGTGTTCATCGTCAGCTTTTGCATAAAGTCAGACTCATCTCAACGAGCGAAAAAAAGACTTGCCAACTCTGATTTGGGAACGAGCGGCAAGAGACTGCCGCTGAGCGACACGAGCAAATGTATCTCTTCAATGTAAGACAACGCCACCTCGTCGCTGTCGTTTTTGAGCATGATCACAATCGTGTCTCTATGACTCGACAAAAATTCGAGGGCCTTGGACACGTGAGCACGAAGATCCATCGCACGCGCAAAACGTCACATACCTGATTGTTCGCCGTCGTGTGCTTTGAACCCAGCGAAGCGAGCATGGCCACAACAAGCTGCAGCGCCGGCATAAACAGCTGATGGTACCGCTGGATCGCCGAAGGCAAAAACGAATCTTGATCTGCATCCGCATCAGTCAAACTGACAAGCTGTCAACACGTGACACTTGCCCATAAACGACTGGTCCTCCTCGGGACGCGTATCTAAATACTCGCACTGCGACAAGATGGGCAGAATCTGTGCCTCGAGCAGCCGCTCTGCGCCCGGTCTCGTTTGTGCCATCCGCGTAAACAGCGACATCTTGGCCTCGTACACGTACAACGGATTCAGGTCGTCTGCAAACCCAATCAGCCGCCGCCCGACAAGAGCGCCCAAGCCAAAAAGTCAAACGCACCCGGATCGGGCTTCAACACGTACTGCAAATGTACCTCCGCCTCCTTCAACCCCCGCACGAAATTCGACAAGACGCCATACCGCACCAACGACGACAACAGCGCGCGCGACTTGTCCTCCCGGCCGAGATGCGCCAGCGAATCGAGCAACATAAACGCGACCGTCTTCCACACCTCGGTCCCGTCGATCGCGTCGCGCGAAATCGTGCCAACTAGTCGTTCCATGACGCTCTTCATCACGGCAAGCGTGCCTGCCTCCAAAGCAGACGTCCGCTGCGTAGCACGACCGCCAGACGTCGGCGTCGATCGCGTAGAGCCGCCTTGACTCTCCATCAACGACACGTCGTCCCGCGAACCGAGCGCAGATACCGAAAGTGCAATCGACCGCTTCCCAAAGATATCCACGACCGCTTCTGCCTCGTGACCCCCCTCGTCGGCAGAGACGAGATGTAGGTAATTGATCAAGCACGCATACAGATTGCCGCGAACCAGTTCCGAGCGGTTGTTATCCAGAATGCATTCGAGCAGGCTCCGAACGAGCGCATAGAGCCGCTCCGTAGGTAGCGCGCCTGCCTCGATGTCACCCCCCGCAGACTGAAGCATGATCTGGTGACGTCTGTCCTCGCGCAGCTTTGCGATGGTCGACAGGATAGCCTCGGAAAGCAAGACCGCCGTCGCTTCTTGAACGTCAGAGCGCACGATCCCAGGGAGCACGTGAAGCAGGTCAAACAGCATGTTCTCGCGTCGGTCATGGGGGAGTCGATTGAAACACTTTGTGAGCGTCATGTCGAGCAATCGGCGCCACGCCTCGTAACCCGAGGCGACCGCGTACGAAACTTCCCTCCTGTGATTCTCGATCGCACAACTCTCCAGAATGTATGCTGTTTCCGCGTTGAGTTTCTCCGCCTGGGCCGTCGTCGTGATGCGGCCTTGAGAGTGCAGCGTGCGGCAGGCGGACGTGAGCAGCGACAACAGCGCCGACTGATCAACCACCTCGCATCCCGTCGCGTCCACGCGAATACACGCGTGCAAGTTGAGTGACCCCAGATACTCCAAGTCGACAGGGTTCGTGGTGAGCGAGTCCGACCAGTCAAAGGCCAATGACTCGATAAACTCGATGACGCGCAGATGCGCCTGACCCATTTCCATAAACGGTTGCATCCCCATCTCGTCCTCCCAATCAACGTCCTGCACATTGTCCGTCCCGAACAGAATCTGCAAAATCTCCAGCACACCCTTGTGGTGACCCTTGTTTGTCAGCACGTGTAGATCCAGCGCCGCGAGGTCCAATATTCGAGAGCGCAGGTCGATGAACGCGCGAAGCGTCGAGACGCTCGTCAGCACGCGCGATCCGTCGTGGTACATGACTTCAATAAACGGCTCCTGGGACGCCTCTGGAACCTTGGGCGGAATCACCGCGAGATGGCGTGCGAAAAAGTCTTCCCTCGTGTGCAGGTACCGCATCGTCGCGTCCGACGTCCGTGGATGCACACAGAGCTGGTGGAGGATGCGATAACATCGCTCGCTCAGTGCTGGGAGGACATTGAAAAGGGGTTCCGCATGTACCGCCGCCTCTCGCCGACGCTTGCCGTTGGTTCTCATTCGCGGCACACCGGCATTGACGAGATCGAGTACGACGTGCACACACGTCCGCCGTGCGCCGATAGCCTGCGGGTCCTGAATCTGATGTTCGTTATCTGCACCGCCGAACAACAAGAAATGGCCAATGTTGGGATACGCCGTGTTCCGATCCGTATTGCGGATGAAAAGGTCGAGGATGGCGATCCGGGTCGCTTGATCGAGCGGTTCTTGAGCTTCCCTGTCTGCAGCACCAGCGCCTGTAATTTGTTCCGCGACAGTTTCCGACCCATCGACATCATCGAGCGACTCGACGTCCAGCAGCTGCCTGAACCCACTGAGAATACGCTCAGAATCGGCACTGCGTTCGATGAGTGTCAGCAGACTCGTGACGGACGTGGACAAGGAGAGCTGAGAGATGATCTTGACGGCGAGGAGGACGAGTTCCGGGTACGCTGGGTAGACGACGTACGTCGCGATGGCGGGAATATACTTGGTCCCATACGTCAGGGCCTGGTCGAAACGCGTGTAAAACGACCTCGAATGCACGTTCCCAACAAAGGGTGCACTGTCAAACTCGGCAAGGATGGGAACGAGGACGTCGAGAAAGACGTCCTGGACTTCGAGCACTCGGTGAATGATGCGGAGCACGCGAACGATCGTCAACAAAAAGTAGGGCTCTTCGGAAGGAAGCTCGCGCTCGAAACCCTCGATGCCGTCGACGACGTAGGAAAGGATGGTCGATTGGAGAGGTGACTGCGTGAGGAGCCGCGTGAGTACTTCGAAACCAGGATGGACGAGCAACGGAATAACTGCTTCGCGCTTCAACGACCCGTCCTCGCTCCCCCTGACCAGGTTCTCTATCTCCCAACCTGCCAGGGCACGCTCGACAAACTTGAGACATAAATCGTTCATTCGCCATCGCTCCGAGTGGCGTGCGTATTCCCGTCGAGGCAATCCCGCAAACACATTGTCCACCACAAAGTTGACGTAGGGGCCGATGCCAGACAGACGATAGGGTTGACCCAAGGATTCGGGAATCGTGTTGAGCGGCTCCGCATCCGCCAACAGACTCCGAGGGGAAAGCCTCTTTGGCGTGTGCAGCAACGTCGCTAGCAAGTTTAGGAACGGAATGGTGGCGGGATACAACTTGTACACCGCCTCCACTTCGTCCAGTTCTACCTCGACCCCCTTTACAGGTGGCAAGACGGCACCTGCACCGACCGGCCGGCCGGACACGGAGGCACGCACGTTGATCACCTCGACTCTCTCCATGAGCGTCCACACGCTCTTGCAGATATCCACACCTGCAACGCCGGCACCGGGTTCACAAAAGGCGGCGAGTGCGTCAAATATGGCCCCCTTTAGCTCGAGAGGTATACCAAGTGGGACGAGCGACACGAGCGTCGGGATGGCGCGAAATTGGGTATTGGAAGAAATGGCGAGGCGCACGGCGACGGAACTCGTGGCGACGGTGGAGAGGAGGCGAAGAAAGGACTGCGCGAGGAGCACGTCCTTGGGACCGATGTGAACATGTTGAGCAGGTTGTTGGGCAGGGGGAGGTTGCAAGACGGCAAGCGAACCGAAACCGCCAAACGACGCGGCGAGGGACTGCTGGGAAGGCTGGCTCGTGCGAGGACTGGGAGCAGGGGAAGCCCAGGAATCGAGAAGGGCAAATATCGTGGACCACGATATCGACGAGCTAGCGTTGTACGAGGTGGTGGAGGTGGGCAGACTGCTGCCTGGTATGACTTCGCCGCCGCCGCGAGCGAGAAAGTTGTACGCGAGTTCACTACACTGCTGACCCTTTGCGAGACCAGAAAGCATGTCGTACAACGCCATCGTCATATTCACGTCGCGGACTTGGGTCGACCACACGGCCCACTGCAAAAAGGACGGCAGTTTTCCGGCAGACATTTCGGTGATTTCCATATAGGACAGACCGTGCGTGTCGCCCAGTGGCGTTGCACCCCAGAACTGCAGCGCGCGCTCTGGAGGGAGGGAGGCGTAGAGGATGCCGATAAGCGAGTAGAGCATGGCGATGTCGTTGCGCGGAGGGGATTGGCCCTCTGTTTCAGTGACAACTGGGGCGGTGGCGGACCTAAACATCCTGGAGCGGTCTGTGCGAACGCTGGCCAGGACGTCTTCCTGCCTCTGCTTTATCTTGCGCAGCTCTGAGCTGGCATAGGTGATGAGTGATCTGACGAGGACGTCACACATGTTAAGGACAGCAAGCTTGAATTCGTCTGCCAGAGGTTCTTTTGGTTGTTGGTCCTGTTGCTCGGGGATGAGCTGTACAGACTGGGCAAAGGAACTGACGGGGGATGTATGCGAGCGTTTGCGAACGTGGATGAGGACTGCTGCGAGGCAAGTGAATACGTCGCCCTGTACGGCGTCCCATATCTGAGACTCGAGTTGGTCGTTTTTGAAGCCATGTTGATTCTCCAAGGAGGGGTCGCGATGCCGTGCCTCTGTCATGAAGAGGGTCCACTTGAGGAGGACGGTCGCGCGTAGACCTGGATCCTTCCATGTGGAAGCGAGCTGACGTTTCATGTAAGCGATGGTGGGCTTGTCGACGGCGAGGTTTTTGCGGGCTTTTCCGACGAGGGAGAGGGGGTCTGCAGGGTCGAATGCGGCAAGAATGGCAGCGAGAACGTAGTAGGTCATTGGGTCGTTTGGATTGGCGGCAAGCCAGTCGATGGATTTTTGGACGTCCGTCGGGGAAAGGTAGCCGAGACGGGCCATCTGGTAGTAGACGATGGCGAGGGAGCGTCGCTCGTACTTGAGGGAGTCGTAGCGGGCATTGAGGACGTCATAACCGAGGGAGGGCTGTGCGCCTAGAGGGAGTGGGTGAGTGGGGGTACGGAAGTGGACGACGCGCTGACCTTGGGTGGGAGGGACGGTGTTGCTCTGCGCGTTTTGCCTGGCTGTGTGGGCTTGTGCGACGGCGGCGGCGAGGGACTCGATCTCTTTAAAGACACGTGACGGCAGAGGGTCGTCTTGGCCGAGTGGGGGGACGAGTTCCTGCCTGATGAAGGCGTCGATGCGGAGGTAGAGCCTTGGGGCGTCGGGAAAGAGGGCGAGGTCTGCTGCCTCGAGAAGGAAGCGGAGACAGTCTGCGAGATGGCGACGCCGCTGGTGGAACTCGAGGACGGTGGCTTCGATCGAGTTGACGGGGCCGAGGTTTGGGTTGACGGCGTGAAGGATGGCAGCGACGTGGAATTCGGAGCATCTGAGCTGGTTCGCGAGGAAGGCAGCCTGCTGAGCAAAGTCGGCGTTGACTGCGAGCGACTTGCCGTCGAGGATAATCTTTCCTGCATGTTCGGTGAGCGCGAGCGAGAAATAAGAAAAGCGACCTGCCAGAAAAGAGACGTGCATGCTCTGACTGAGATGGTACGCCGACGTTTCCGAGACTGCGAAGACGGTGGGTGTTTTTGACGAGGCTGTCGAAGAGAATCTGGTCCGAGAGCGGTCTGGCGAGGACACGCCTCAGCGCGGCGATGGGATCCATGGAACAAGAGAGATCACGTGTTCGTTTCTGACCATGACCATTCGATACAGACAGTACTCGGGCGAGTCCGACCTTCCCCACGTCATGGCGCTCGTACAGACAGAGCTCAGCGAACCCTACGTGATTTACACCTATCGCTACTTTCTACACCAATGGTAGGTCCAATCCTTGCTCCTTGTGCGCGCGTTCACCGCCTTTACCCCAGGCCACAGCTCGCCTTTCTCGTATGCACTTCTTCGGCACCCCTTTTGTTGCTCACACACCACACAGGCCATTCCAGCCGGGTCCTCTGACCCGATCGGCGTCATCGTCTGCAAGCAGAGCATGCACAAGCACGTCTCAAACAGAGGCTACATCGCCATGCTCAGCGTAAACAAGAACTGGCGCAAACGCGGCGTCGGTGAGTCGCCTTGTCTCGCTTCTTGCCCCGCATGACACCATCTTTCCAAAGCGAGCACCCTCGTTCGTCGTTCCATCGACGTCATGAAATGTAACCGCGTCACAGAGGTCGTTCTCGAAACAGAGTTTGACAACATCCCCGCTCTCTCCCTCTACGAATCCCTCGGCTTCATCCGCGAGAAACGTCTCTATCGTTTCTACCTCAACGGAAAGGACGCCTTTCGTCTCGTCCTCTCCGTTCCCCCTGACCCCGACCACCCATCCGGTCCCTCTCCCTACCCCATACGAGGTCCCCTTCCAGCTTACCCCATCGACGACGACGACAATTGATCACCATCTCATCATACCCTCGCATCGCATCACACTACTGTACCAACACTAATACCTCTTGTCTCGCTTTCGTTCCATACGCATCATGTACTTGATCTCCACACTCCCCCCGCTGTACCACCTGGTCGTGTGACACCTCCCCGAGTCCGATTACAAGAGCTTATATAAGCCGTAGTACGAGAAAATTCAATAAATCTTATTAATCAATCACAGCTCGTCATGGTCGTACGACGAGTCCTCCTCATCGTCGCCCTCCGAGGATGCGTAAAGCTTGCTCGTAATCGGGCCAACCACACTCTGAATCTCCGCCAACTTCTCCTCTAGCTCGTCGGTCAATGCAGTCTGCCCATTCTCGTCGATCCACTCCGTCACCTCCTTGATCGACGACAGCAACATCTTCTTGTCCTCTTCCTCGAGCTTACCACCAAGCCCAGTCTGATCCGCCAGCTGCGACTTGAGCCCAAACACAAACGACGACAACGAGTTCAGCGCCTCAATCCGCTTCCGGTTCGCTTCGTCTTCGGACGCAAACTCCTCGGCTTCACGAACCATACGCTCAATGTCCTCCTTTGAAAGACGTCCCTTTTCGTTGGTAATCGTGATCGACTCGGATTTACCACTGATAACGAGTCAACGATCCATCACGGCCAAGTCAAACACGACTCACGTTCCCTTGTCGGCAGCACCGACCTTCATGATACCATTGGTGTCAATTTCAAAGGATACCTCGATCTGGGGAACACCGCGCGGCGCAGGAGGAATGCCAGAAAGCTCAAATTTGCCCAAAAGGTTGTTGTCCTTGGTCAACGCGCGCTCTCCCTCGTACACTTGGATGAGCACCGTGGGCTGGTTGTCAGCGGCCGTCGAGAAACTGTACACTCGATCAATCACCCAGTCAGATCAAAATCAAATAAACATACATCTGAGACTTGCGAGTAGGAATGACCGTGTTGCGAGGAATGAGCTTCGTAAACACGCCACCAGTCGTCTCGATACCGAGGGTAAGAGGGCAGACATCAACAAGGACAACGTCTTCAGTTCCCCGTTCACCAGAAAGAATACCACCCTGAACAGCAGCACCATAGGCAACTGCTTCATCGGGGTTGATACCCTTAGAAGGGTCCTTGCCGTTAAAGTACTCCTTCAAGAGTTGTTGAACCTTGGGGATACGCGTGGAACCACCAACGAGGACAACCTAGAAACCGAGGCTAAGCCCACTCAACCACAACACGCCAATCGACATACCTCATCAACGTCTTCCTTCTTCACATTGGCATCCTTGAGAACCTGCTCGACGGGTTTCATCGTCTTGCGGAAAAGGTCAATGTTGAGCTCCTCAAACTTGGCCCGGGTGAGCGTCTCGGAAAAGTCATTGCCATCCTCAAACGACTCGATTTCGATCCGAGTCGACTGTTGGCTCGACAATGTTCGCTTGGCTTTTTCGACTTCCCGCTTCAACTTGCCCATGGCCCGCAGGTTGTTCGTAACGTCCGTACCCGTCTTCTTCTTGTAAAGCTTGACAAAGTAGTCAATGACACGGTTATCAAAGTCTTCACCTCCAAGGTGGGTATCACCGGCGGTCGCAAGAACTTCAAAGACACCGTCGTCTATCGAGAGGAGGGAGACGTCAAAGGTACCACCACCAAGATCATAGACAATAATCTGAGATTCGCCGCCCTTCTTGTTAAGGCCGTAGGCGATGGCAGCAGCAGTTGGCTCATTGATAATACGAAGAACCTGAAGCCCGGCAATAGTACCCGCGTCCTTGGTTGCCTGACGCTGAGCGTCGTTGAAGTCTAATCAAATTTGTTAGAATGCAATTTCCAATAAGCCAATGGTGGGGTACTCACACGCAGGGACCGTAACAACAGCGTGAGTGACCTTTTCGCCGAGGTATGCCTCTGCGGTTTCCTTCATCTTGGTCAAAACCATGGCACTAATTTCCTCGGGGGTCTGCAGAACCCGTGAGCGTTCCAAGAAGTTACGAGAAAAACAGACACTCACGAATTCACGAGTCTCGCTCTTGTAGTTGATTTGGACAACAGGTTTTCCTCCCTTATCAATGACATTGAAAGGCCAATGCTTGATGTCCCGCTTGAGTTCATTGTCATCCATCTTACGACCAATAAGACGTTTGGCATCAAAGACAGTATTTTTGGGGTTCGAGTGGAAAGCGTTCTTGGCAGAGTCCCCAACACTGGTAACATTGTCAGAGGTGACAAGTAGGTCAAGTGTAAACATCATACAGTCTTTCGTCCTCGGTGAAGCCCACCCATGAAGGTGTTATCCGATGACCCTGGTCATTGGCAATGATTTCCACGCGACCACCTCGTTGAACACTGCAGAGAGTCAGAACACGGAGTATAGTCAGTCCGGCCAACTTACCCAACACATGAATAACTAAGCAGATAGATGAGCGTCAGCAGGCGGAATGGGGGTAGTCAACAAAAACATACGTAGTTCCCAAATCTACGAGGGTCGGTGAGCACAATCAGAGCCATCCAAGCCAAGTTACGATACGTACCTATACCAATGACAGTTCCATACTCGCTCTTCCTCTCGTCATCTTGTGCGGACACAGCGGGGCACAGACAAATGAGTGCAAAGAGTGCAAAGAGGACAAGAGTAAGCGAAGACGCCATGCGGCGTGACTTTGCGCGTGATGGACGACGGTGTGGACTTGCCATCGCTGTGGACGACGTGGTGAGAAGGAAAGAGAGGTTGGTGGTGTGGTGTAGCGAGAGAATTCGTTCTTATATTTCCAAGGCCACGTACAGAAATTGTTGGTGACACGTCGACACTTTTTTGGGCCTCGTGATTTATCTCACGATCACGTGGGATCAGCATCGGACTGACCGGAGCCGCCACACTCCAAGACGCCGATCCCATAACTCCGGCAGTCCGACAAAATGAGTACCCCACCCAACCCTTGCACTTTCTACATAAATTGTTTCTACAGTACATTTTAAGCTACTGAGAACTTAAACCAGCATGTTTGAAGCAGAATTGAGTGAGTTCCTGAAAATTAGGGTCGTTAGGAGTGCCGAAGACTGTCTGACTTCGGCCCGCACAAAGACATCGAGAGTCACACGAGGTCACAAACGATCACATCACAACAACCCAAGTTCAGACCACACGGCACTGTGGGCCTTCGCACCTTGATGAAGACAAGAATGTAACTAGAGACAGGAGGGTGGGCGAGAGCTCGTTGGAAGCACGTAGCGCATAGATCTAGAAGCAACCTCCGACGTCGCGGGAGCGCGAGACCGGATGCTCGTGTCCCGAGAACGCGACGTCGGAGCCTGAAAAGCGGCATCCGTGCTGCTGTGTATCATATGTAAGCGATGGTAAGTCCCAAGAATGCGTGACTCGTATGTCGGGTCAGAGGTTGCACAATCCTTCCCGCTGTGTCGGCCGCTCGACCAGTGAAGGCAAAGCCTGCCCATCCTCACACAGGTGCAAGATTGACACGGCACGGACGTGGCATACTGCAAAATATTCAAACTCAGTTGCGGCACAATTCGGCGGGTGACACGAGAGTGACTCGATTCTGGGTGACAACTAACATCTTATCTATCTTGCTCATATCTGCATCAATTTCGCTGAACTCTAGAGTATGTTATAGATATCATCCAGCCTTGTGGATAGCAAAATAGGTGAGCAGAAGTATATGTTTAAGAAAGTACTGAAGTCATTGTGCATGCCGAAGTTATAGGATAATATATTTAAGGATGGCACCCGCGAGGAACGAATCTGGCGCGGCACAGGTATGCATTTAACGTGGGCTTACTTGTCTTCGTGCCTCGATTTCTGTCTCCGTCCACTACCACCAGTATGACCGACAGCGAGGCAATCGCAAGAACTGACGAACAGCTCCTCGCTGAGCTTGGCTACAAACAAGAATTCAAGAGGGCATTTACTCCTCTACAGGTGATGTCGGTGCCTTTCTCACTCGTCGCCACTAATCAATCATCCACAGGTTTTTGGGATCTCGTTCAGCATTATTGGCTTGCTTCCATCGATCGCGTACGTATCGCGAGTGCACGCGCAGCGTTCACCTTGTCTAATGCCAGCACACAGCTCCGTCCTCCTTTACTCCCTCCCAAATGGTGGTCCTTCCGCAATGGTATGGGGTGTACGTATGACCTTCTCTCCAACACATTGTCCAAATCGGTCTAATCTGGTTCCCTTTAGTGGGCAGTCTCAAGCATCTTTATCCTTTGCGTCGGATTGTCCATGGCGGAACTAGGTTCTGCAGCACCTACATCAGGTGGTGTGAGTCACACTATGCCGTCTCTCCAGCCAGAAAACGAACCTTGCGTGAAATGCTATAGCTCTACTTCTGGACTCACTCACTCTCATCCCCTTACTGCAGAAACCTTCTCTCTTGGATCGTTGGCTGTACGTCCAGAATCAGAACCCTACTTGCAGCCAGTTTACAGTCCTTCCAGATGCCAATACAATAGGATTCATTTCAGGAGTCGGCAAGTTGTCCATCTTGTTCAGAGTGCTTTCTTACACTGTATTATACTTTCAGCCTCCATTAACTGGGGTTGCGCCGTTCAGATTGCCGCAGCAATCAATATCGGCAACCAAAACTTTGTTGCAACACAAGTACAGACCTTGTATGTTTACATTTCATCGTCTTCTGTTTCTTGTCTTGCTCAGGCTCTGCAGCGGAATCTATGCGGCAGTAGTCTTCAGTCACGGTATCACTTGCTCTCTTGGAACTGGGATCCTCGCGAGATTGCAAAGTCTCTACGTCGCCCTCAACATCTGGTGAGTGTCTCGATTAGAGTGTTGGATCCCTGGGATGCTACGGTCGGTCGCATCACGTTCCGAATGGCGTTGCTGCTGCCATGCGGCTGTCCCAACCGTTTTAAGCCATCCTAACCCAGATTATCAGTCTGTGCCTCGTGGTCATCATTGGTCTACCAGCTGCCACCCCAAAGGAATACATAAATAGCACCAGCTTTGCCCTCGGGAACTTCACCAATGGTCTGTCGACTCGTGCCGATTCCTGTGCTGTATCTGATTCCGCTTAGTTAACGGTTGGCCGAGTGGCTATGCATTTATCCTTTCCTTTCTTGCCCCTCTTTGGACTATCTGTACGTCCATAATTTTCCTTTCGACATGTGGGATGAACTTACTTCGGTAACCTTTAGGCGGGTTTGATGCGAGCGTGCACATCAGCGAGGAATCCGCAAATGCTGCAAACGCAGTGCCGTGGGCAATCGTGAGCTTATCGCCTATTTTCCACGAGTCACCCTAATTTTTTTTAGGTCGGCGCAATCGGCGTTGCCGGTCTTCTTGGTTGGGGTGCGTAGCAACTGCTTAATGTTTCGATGGTGGAAATTGACGGCACTTAGCCATAAATGTCACTCTTGCATTTTGCATGGGATCAGACCTTGCAGCGCTCATAGATAGCCCCCAACCCATGGCAAAAATTTTCTTGAACAGCTTTGGGCAAACAGGCACCCTCGTCATTTGGTCATTCGTTGTCCTCGGCCAGTAAGTGTCCATTAGCTTATGCATATCTGCTCGTGTACATCTTGTCATTTAGATACATGATGGGTTCCAGTGTGGTGAATTTTTCCTGACATTTGGGTACGTATACCGTACGTTGACACCGACTTTCAGGTCCTCGCTGCCTCGCGCCAGTGCTTTGCGTTTGCTCGTGATGGTGCCCTTCCATTTTCAAGTATCCTTTACCGCATGAACAGCTTCACTGGCACCCCTGTAAACACTGTCTGGTTTGCTGTCGCAACTTCCATACTCCTCGGCCTTCTCTCCCTCGCTGGCGCTCAAACTATCAATGCCGTTTTTGCACTGTCCATCACCGCACTATACATTGCCTATTCCATCCCGATCGCAGCGAGGTTCATCTTCAAGAACGACTTTAAACCTGGACCGTTCAATCTCGGAATATTCGTTCGTCTCTCAAAGTGTACAGAAGAAAGCGAAACTGATGGCATGCCACACAGAGTCTCCCCATTGCTATCATTGGTGTCGTCTTCATGATGTTTATGAGCATCGTGTTTTTCTTCCCCACGAGGCCGCAGACGAGCGCGTCGGAGATGAATTACACCGTCGTCGTTTTAGTTGGCGTCCTCGCGCTCTCACTTGTCTGGTATTATTTCCCCGTATACGGCGGCGTGCATTGGTTTACCGGGCCTGTGGCGAATGTGGACAAGGATGACACTGTAGAAAGTGTGCACAAAGATTCTTCCCCGTAGGACGATAGAGGTGCGATCACCTGTAAAGACGGTGATGTTACCTCAGACGTTCAGTATATTTGCTATCCCTTTATTCGCTCTCCTTGCTTTCCTGTATGCACTACTACATATTATGGTAATTCGGTCTGCTCAGTGCTTACATGTACATCTCGCACCGAAACCTGTTTCTGTGAACAAGTATTGTATGTACTTCAGTAAAAGACGTTATACCGTAAGGACCTATTCATGCATCCTACTCGCTTCCGTTACACTATCACCCGATGATATTCCCTCGTACAGCTCCACCTGTTCGAGACTTTAGCGTGTCTTTCATGCTCGGGGTCCACGTCGCGTTACCTTTGGAAATTCAGCACGCTCACTCAACATACCCTCTCCCCAGCAGAAAAGTTTTAGAAGCTTCAGAAGTTTCACTTCTTTTCCTTGGCCAAAACTGTCCAGAATAGCAGCGTTCATTTCGCAGGCGGTCTTCATTCGCTGTGCGGGAGAGAACAGATCCGTGATTGCTGATGGCGCCGCTGACGACGAATCAAACGCGAGCAGCGCCATCGTCCGTTCCAGTTCTGCGAGGAACTCTGGACTTTCCTCTCCTCGCGGTGCCAACTCGTCTTGGGCAAATTGCAACGCCTCCAGAATGCGTCCTTGGCGTATGTACTCGATGAGTTTCTGCTGTTGCAGATGGAAATACAGCGAAGGATTGGTATCTAGTATCTGGGGACGAATCATAGATGACTCAGCAAACGACAAACCAACGCGCCACCAAAAAGAGACAAAAAGATCATATTGAAGACTGAAGTTATGGAAAATCTCATCACCGACTTTCACAAGTCTGAGAGTGGTGCATGAGGATGTTTTAATCCTCTCCCGCCTCAGACGGGCCGAATCGATGGACGAGACACCTACCTCGGGGTCCAGGTCATTCACGCGTGTGATTGCTTCCTCGACGTCGCCGCGTTGTAGCGCCTCGCGAATGACCATCCTGCTCTCGATAGACTCGAAATCCACGGGAGGAGTTATGCCCGCTTCATCACTGAATTCCTGCGCAGCAGACTTGTACCCTTCTATTACGAGATAGTCCATGACGAGCCGGTTCAGGTCACTATAACAAAGGTAGGGTCAGTCTCGTACATCCAGGCAATCAGTTCAAAACCGTAGATCAGATAATACATGCAAAATTGTGACTCATCTCGGAATTCAGAGAGATTCCCATTGATGTTTTTTCATCGTGTCAAAAAAGAATGAAAAAAGGAAACGGGCTCACTGTTTCGAGACTTGTACCTCGTGAAGCCGTCGTTCCCACTCGTCGTTGAGTATCTTGGGAGGCTACATGACAGAATGCGAAAACGTGGTATCGTTGAAAGAAAAATACGAACCATGGGTACGAGACTTCAGTATCGGAGTTGTTGTACTCGGGAAGTGCCGACTAGCGTCGGCGTCGGCGTAGCCACCCCCGTTTTGTAGATCGTGTTTGGACACCACACCATCGGATATGGTGTAACGGCTAACATTGCCGCCTTTCACGCGGCAGCTCGGGGTTCGATTCCCCGTATCCGAGTCATTTTTGCTCAGATCGTATCGACCTTTTTTGGTTATGGGTGATGACTGCGGGCACGGTGTCTTTACGTCAACGATGAAGCATCCCCTTGGTTACCTTGCTTGCAAGGTCTCTGCTGGGGTCATAATTACGTAAAAATGGATTCGCCTTTTATGGTTAGCATCAACTTTCGTCGTCGACTTGAAGCTGATGCTCACACGACGACGACAAATACACATG
>JBBPTZ010000747.1:0-15517 GCA_038094315.1 Phylloporus cf. tubipes
TGTGGCGGCGGACTGTGTTGAACCCTAGCATCTCGTATCCCTTGGCATGTCTATGGGCCCTTTACTGTTAAGTCGTCCGGATGATGATCTCATAGCATCGCTCGGAGCATAAAAGGCGGTGGGGGGCGACCCTTTCATTCCATTGTTCTCCTGCTCGTATTGCAAACCCGTCCCTTGTCCCTTCCTCTATTGTTTGTAACCCCCTCGCAATGTGCCGCTGGAGACAGTAAGTGCACCTGAACGGCGGCGCTTGCCGCTATCGCATCGCTCATATGCCCTCCCTATCCAGTGTTCGCAACGTTTACCTGGCTTGTGGTCATGCTTTCACCTTGGTACGCAAAGGACGCCTTCCTCCATCGTTCACGTCGATGACTCCTATCGCAGCCCGAAGAACTCGTTAGTCGCAAGTTACACATCTCATTGTCTCTGACTTCATACGCAACAGATCACCTGCGAGAATCGCAACTGCAAATTTAGCCCCAATCACCCGCGTGACTGTGTTGCGCCTAGGTGCAAGCAGACTTGCTGGCAATAGTACGGCTTCCGCCCTTCTCGGATCGCCTGCCGCTAATTAGAATGCGGGTTCCATTCTTGTGTCTTAGCCGGCAATATCCTCAACAATATTGTGCGGTCGTCCCTTTCTGTGCGCCAACTCGTACTTATCACCTCTCGTAGCTCCAAACATCAATACTATGTGCCCGACTTGCCAGCAAACAGCAATGAGGCACTAAGGCTGGGCATGCTACTGGTTACTTGACTGTGCGGATCGATAGTCGAGACTGGAATGATTTCGTGGCACATCACCTAATTATTTGTTTTGTGTTGCTTGTAGTTCTTGACTGTAGCCGAGGAGATATCACCCTGTACAAAAGTCGTCTTGTTCATTTAGAAAAAAAATTAATTCTTGACCCCCTGCCTTGTAACGAGAGAGAGCCTAACGGAAGCATTTTCGTTTTTTGTGCCTTTTTTTGAAGTCCATTAGCGCGGAGTAGAGCAAAGTCGCCTCGGTCGCGGAGATCAAACTAGTAACAGTTAGCAATCGCATTACCTCTCGTCGAGTTGCCACAAGGACTTACCAGACCCATCTCACGAAATCATGTCGAGGCACTGTTCAACTCCAAGGGCTCCGTGGGGCTCCGATTTCATGTCTTGTTCATCTTTACGCTATTTCTACTGGAGAAAAAGGTATAGAATCGTCGTGGATGACAGATGTTCGAATTAGATTCCTGTTCGGTTCACAACCAGTCTTTGTTTTCCCTCGAAGGGATTCACTAAAACGTGCTGCGCCGCCATCTCTCCTTCGTACCGGACTCATCAGCCTAATACGCGCTCTATTTCGGCACGCCACCGCGGGAGCTCCCGAGAACTTCCTGGCCCCTCACGGTGAGCAAACAATCGTGCATGTCACGGCCATAATGCATCCCCATCACGGACATCAAATATTTTTTTCTCGATATCGATATCCCCTGGGCGTATGACCCAACCCTTTCAGAGTCACCCAGCTCCACGTGTGATGGGGCAGTGCCTCACTTTGACAGAGAAGTTTCATCTGTCGTGCATCCCTTTATCTTGCTAACGTGAAGGTCGGCGTACATGCGGAGGGAGGTGGTCACTGAACCGGATGGAGGATAAGGGACGTGGTAGAGCGATCCTCATCCCTGACGGACTATCGGGACCCCGACGCTCGTGCAAGTCATTTGTAGGGGAAAGTCAATGGCCAAGCCGGTACCTTGCCAAGACCTGGCTAACCTCCGTTCATGGGATCGCCGACGTTGTGGAAACGACGTCGGTTCTTGTTGATGCCGTCTCGCCTTTTCTGTCCGTGTGAGGTGTCGAAACCTTGTCGGGGATTGTGCTTTGTATCCCATTCGGAAATGTACGTACCACTCATTCGGCCGCTGTAACACAGGTCGGTCCACGGTAGTGTCCGCCCTATTGATCATAACTATGATTCATTAACACCCCACAGATAACCCCACATATGTCTTACGATAGTAGACTTTGCTACTAGAAAGCGTAGTGCCTGGCTACGGTACCGGTACCATGGAGTGAGCAGACCGACACCACGATGTCAATCTTTCACAGCCCTGAAGCGAGCCGAGTAAAGGAAATTCCCGCAAAATAGAGTCATCGCCGCTGCAGACACACTGAACAGCGGACCGAACGTGAGTTACTCCTGTCACTCAAACCAACGATACCATATACGATAGTCAATAATATGTCTTGGATTAGGAACCATACGGCATCTTTATCTTTCTCATTTCCTTCAGCTCGGGGCGTCACGACGATTGGTACTATGGGCCATTGTAAGTCCGTCAGGGGGCGATGGCAACGCCAGCCTGTTTATCAGATGATGAATGACACACTGGCGCAGGAGGGCGTGCGTAGTCTCTCTCTTCAGGCCCCGTCTACTTCGGACCCGAGTCAAGACCTGTCAATTGGTCCAGTACCTTTTTCGACCCGTCCAGCTGACGGAATGCCACCAAGATAACATGCCACGGCGACCTAAAAACAGCATCCCCGCATGGATGTATTGGATCGGGGACTCCTAGCACGAGCAATGTCACTGATGCAGAATTATATTGAGACCTATCGTGGATGATTTGTCGAATAGGAACCTTGACCCGGAATCGAGCGGGCTCTTCGATGCTGACGGGGATTGCCGTTGACTAAAACGATGAGATCTCCCCGAATTCGTTGTCGTACCTCGGTATCTCCCTCTGCGAAACATAATTTGATTTTACAAATGGAATCATCACGCAGTCGCTTAGGAACGTAGAGGTAACGCCACCTCGTGGCTGTCAAGTGTGTGAGTGGAGATCCATCCATCGCGGTGTCGATAGTACGAGGAACATCGGGTCGTAGTCGGATTGGCTACCAACATGGGAGGGCTACACAGACAGACGTTCACGTCGTTGGCTAGACGAAGAGACGTACCTCCAATCGTGCCAACTCGGGGACCGTACCTCAATACCACAGCGAGCGTTCGAGCGTTCGAATCAAAGCTACATCAGGAATGCAAACGAACGGAAAATCGGCCCTTCTTCCAGTGTCTCCCCTTCACGTCACATCTACCACGGCTTTACCGTGTTCAAGTCTCGACAGTGAGTGATGTAGGGCATCGCGAACATATTGGGACCTTACCTTTCGATCGAGGAAATGTTGTCCACGAAATAAGATGGCGACGTCTGTCATATTTACCGTGCACAAAAGACACGTTTCATGTTGTCGTCTGTCGTCCTGGGGTGACAGTGACAGGTCATCGGAATCTCGCGTCGGCAGTTTTGGATAGTAGGACCTAGATCTTGCACTGTTGAACCCATCAACTCTTGCAGCTGCTGGACGACAGGGGCGTCGGAGGAGAAAAAAATGAAGGGGGAGCGATTCGACCGTGGTTTGCGGAACTTTCAAGGCTCTGCTTAGTACTCGGTGCGCATTTAACGGAGTAACTGACCGGTTATTCTTGCTGGGACACGGTTCACCCACCCTGAGCGAGCTCTATATCTACGGCAGGGCAAATTGTTTCGCTGGCAGGTGTTTCCCGCCGTCACAAGTACTGGCAGTTTAGTACACCCGCCGGGCCATCACATAGGCTCCGAGTCGGAACCAATATGAGTAGCTTGGCGTGCGGTGAGGTCGGAGCTTTGCTTATTGGAGAGTCACACAGATGTCACGCTTAGTCATGCTTAGTCACTCCTACTGAAATCAAAACATAGTGATTACGATTGTATCTGGCGTGACAAAAAGACACGCGATCAATCTCGTTCGCCCATCCCTAGATTATGCTCGCTCAAAGGTCTGATAATATATCTTAGATGAAAAATAACTACGACGAATGATTTGTATTCCTACGGAATGTGCCGAATGAATGCCGAAGTTGGACGCTGCACAAGCGGTTTCCGAAATTCCCGTGCCGTGCCGGCATATACTATCCCTTTCAACTTGGTTGTCCGCAACGAGTCTCATCGTGCACCACCTACGAACACTTGAGATCACGCGGTGAGAAGCATTTCCCTAGTTTTGGTTTGTCTCATATCTGCAAGGCTTGCATTCTACTATTCTTTCGGTTTGCGCGTGTCGCGGGAGATTTAGATGCTGTTGATGCTCCCCGCATTCGATAGGTAACAGTGAGTACCGTTCTCTTCCTGTGGAGTCGCTCTGATGACCTTTACGCCCACCTGCCAGCGATAGCGGCACGTATCCATTTGGACGTCGCCCCCAATTCAGTCATAATTGACCATTGCCAGCAGTTCTTCCCCCCGTTTCATCAAGTACAACGAGGCGAGCCGGTTGTGAACATTGTAATTTGTGGGTTGCGCCATGCGGTTTTCAGCTGATTAGTGCCGCAGTCCATCGACACTCTGCACATTTCCGCCGATTTCATGGCCGCTCGTGCAACGTCCTGGGACGGCGAGGCAGTCCAACGACTGTTATCGCCGCGGTTTTAAGCACTTGTGGGTCTTCAAGGAACATGACGGTACTTATTCCGGCTAGATTCGTGCGTTCCATGAATGACACATGCTGACGGTCTAGGAAAGTGTCTGGAATGGGCGCGCCGATGAAGGCATCATGACTTCAATGTGAGTTTTAGGGATTTCCCGCAGCCAATCTAATCTTGACGCCCATTATACAGCATTGCTATCAGCGACATGTACTTGGAGCGTGTCCGTTTTCGTTTGCAATTATTATGCTTGGATGACCATAAACGTAACGCAGTCCAGGCACCTGACACGCAGCCAGCTTTATCTATTCAATGGTCCATATTCCTGGTGTGTTCGTGGGGAGTTGGCCAATTCTTTTGGCTCGGGACGGGTCTTGAGGACCGATTAGGGGTATTATGGTAAGAACTCTCAGCCTCCACATGAATCATTAATTTAACCCATTCTGATTATCAGATTTCGAAGGCGTTTATCATGCGGTTACCCTTTGTGCACTATTCCTCTTTCTGACCACATATAATCTGCAGTACGTAACAACCGTGGGCTTGCTTATCACGACCTCGGAACGAATCCCTAAAATTTTTGCGAGGAAGGACACAATGCACCAAGGATACACACTGACGAAATAGGTTGAAGCTCCTGATGGCAGTGTGTGATAATCTCTCGCTAAGGAAGTCTTGTGAACGACTTCTAGAGTACCAAGGTGGGAATGTTCTTGATGTCCCTGAGCATGATGTCGAACGAAGACTACATGGTGACATTCTCCCAACTCAGAATCTGATCATGTCATAGTGAGATTGGCCCTGTGTCACTATCCTATCCCCCTTGGCCTGTGCTTTTTCCTGTAGCATTCGTTTTGGTAGAGCTGCTGCTTGCGCCGGATTCATACCCATTCCTGCTGAAGCAGTGCATTCCTCTTTTTGTTGGGATCACTCTGCTGTCATGGGCTTTTATCCCGTATGGTTCGAACTGTAGCCATGGCCATTGCCGGTCAATAGCAGGTGAGACATCCCTTGTGATGTGCATCGCGACAAAGTGTCTTGGATTACCTTCCAGTAGTATTCTCGGTCCATTGAGTTTCTGTTCGCTGGGTGAGTTGTTTGTATCTTGTGTTTGCTGCGTTCAGGATGGATGTGTATCAATGATGGTTTGATAGTTGGATGATGCATTACGCAGAAAACGTAGACTGATCGATTTCGTCTCTGACAGGATCCTATTCATTGAAATCGCCAGGTTCACTCTCATGGACGAAAACTTGGGTCCACTCCAAGCGTGGCTCAACCTGATCTTATCTTTACCGTCACGTCACTTCGGGTTGACTAGGAAATGGCAGATCCCGATGCGCACTGAAAATGCGATGATGTTTCAGGTGATAGTAATTACGAGTTGTGTTTGATGGGTAATCTCGATTTGATTTGTTGACAGATGATTTCTGTGTTCTTGGTGTTTCGTGAGTGATTACTGCTACTGGAGTGACCTTTAATGTATCTCTGTGTGCAGGACAACTGAACAGTGTCGCCATCGCGTGTTGTCCAAGCTTGATTCGGAATTTCACAGTGTCAGGGAATTCATACGCTCAATGCAGATGACGCTGATCGCACCGTGCGAATTACAGCGTGCTGCGGAATGCCTACCCTTTCTTCCGAGTGGTTACCCTCCTTGTAATGTCTTGGGATCCATCGACAGACCCCCCGGTAAGTGACTCATAACCGATCTAATTCGTGACCATACGATGGTTCTAGAGCCAATGGCGGCGCTACGAGGCGGCAAGGTCCTGACCCTAAGGGATTGAACAGGATGAATGATTATGATTGAACGATCTATGTCGATTGGCGTCTACCTCTATTGGTCTCGATATGATCTTTACGTCTTGGACTGATGGCCTTCGAATAACAGTGCTTCGTGAAGACGAGAAGCCCATCGTCCCTTGACAGGACCGACAAGCCAGTACATAACAAGGCCGTCCCAGGGTCGCTTATTCACAGTACATCCATCGTATACAACGTGTCCGCTTCTTGATTGGCGTTTGTATAGCACCGGCTCAGGCCATTTGTTCCGGAAACAGGTCATTGGTCATTTGTCCAGGGACTTTGATTCGAATTCGCCACATAGGGTCGGCTGACGATCTACCAACCCCCCTTTTCTGATCATCAATCTTCATTCCACTTCCATTGCCTGTTTCACTGCCAAAGATGTACGTGTTTTTTGGGGGGCGAGTACTGCGGCGCTTCGAGAGTGCCTCCTAAATTGAGATTGAGAGTCTGCTGTCGCCTCGAACCTCACCTTGAGCATCATACCTTCAATGATGTTCTTCAGTCTCTTACGTGGGCTAGCACGCTCCAGAAGTGGAGCTATTACCCTACGTGACCACAAGTCGAGGCTCTCGGGAGACCCGACGATGCGCTGAGGTGCAATCTTGCGTGTTACTTGCCGCAGCTACACGACGATAGCAAGCGCACGATCGATATTGAGAGTGGCAGAGCTTCGTCATCGCCCTGCCTTTTACTAGTCCGTGCGCAAACAAGTAGTATCCCATGGGACTAACTCGTCGATTGCACTGAACACGTTTCGGCCTTCCAAGTCTTGGCAACTTTGAAGGGTAATTCACTGGGCGACCTGCGATCTGAATAGCAATGTGTAAGACTAGTTATCAGAAGGGGCGGGCATTCTCGGCATGTGTTTTGTGCCAACACCGATATTTCCGATCATCATGACAAAGAAGAAGTTGCGGCCGGCCTATAAAACAGCGTCGTCGTCGTCGTTTCAGATCTCCACTCGCTCGTCTGCTGAAGATGGCGACAGAGCGTGACCCATTGCTGTCCCCAACGCACGCCAGCCTTCGTCCGCACGGTCAGTCACCAAGTTCGCCCGTCGGGCCGCTTGAAATTTCACCAGCGACGCGTTATGCAATTCTGGCTGGCCTGTGGTCCGCTGCATTTCTTTCGGTCTGTGTTTCCCAGCATGAATTAGGCGTTGTTGACGAGATTCTCGCGTTTGATAGGCTCTGAATAGTGCGTACCATTCTATCGGCGTGGAATCGCTCTAATGAACCACACAGCCACTTTGGTGGCGACATGTACGCTTTGGATGACGTCTCCATATTCAGGCATGGCTGACTGTTGCAAACTCAGTACTTCCTTCCATCTCATCGGAATTCAACAAGTCCAACGAGGCAAGCTGGCTGGGAACATCGTAAATGCAGAATTTGTTATACAGTCAGTAATTGATATACCGCAATCTCCAGATATCTGTTGGCCGTCTGCGCCTTCACGCCACTTTACGGTCGCTTATGCAATGTCATGGGACGGAGAGGTGCCAATCAAACTGCTGTCATCGTTGCGGCGTTAGGAACCGCTGTATGCGGCACTTCAAGAAACATGGAAATGCTCATTCTGGCTAGATTTGTACGTCCTATGGGTTGCATGGGCGGACACAATGATTCACGCTCCGTAGCTGTCGGGAATCGGTGGCGGGGGTATCACAACGACTTCAACGTGAGACAATCCCCATTCGAGGCAATCTAAACTTTGACGCCCATAATACAGCATCATCACTAGCGACATGTATAGTTTGCGTGTCCGTTTTCGTGCTCGATTGCTATGTTGCGATGATCATTAATGTGACGCAGTCTAGGGGTTTGGCCCAGGGATTTGGCTCTCTGTTCCACAATGTATGTCTCCCGTTTCTTGTGTTTTGCGCCGGGTCGTTCAATTCGTTTAGCTCGGCATGGGTCTTGGAGGACCCATCGGGGGTCTTGTAAGTGACCGGTAAGAACTTCGCCGTCTCCATCCTGAGTATTAATTTACCCCATTACAACAGATTCGGATGGCGATGGGCCTTTATTATGCAGTTACCCCTTTTTGCACTATCCCTCATTCTGACCACATATAATTTGCACTACGTAACGCCTGTAAACTTGGTTATCACGAGTTCGGAACGACTTCCTAATATCTCCACAGGGAAAGGCCCAAGGCACCAAGGACATGCTAGCGAGAATAGACTGGGGTGGGAGCTTCACACTTTTAGTGGCGGTGTGTGATCTTCTCTCGCTAAACAAACCTTATGGACAAGCTTTTCGAATGCCAGGTGGGAACTTTCTTGACGTTCCTGAGTATGAAGTACAATGAAGACTACACGGTAACATTTTTTTCGCTTTCCCAATTCAGAGTCTGACCTCGCCCTAGTGGGATGATCCCTGGGTCATCATTCCCCTCGCCTTGGCATGCGTGTTTTCTGTCGCATTCGTTCTGGTAGAACTGCTGTTTGCCCCAGAACCGGTACTTGCACCGTCCTTGTTGAAGCAGCGCATCCCTGTTTTAGTGGGGATGAGCAACTTTCTTGTTGCTATGTGCAACTTTGCTGTCATGTATTTTTATCCCATGTGGTTCCAGACCGTGGCCTTGACCAGTGCGTCGATAGCAGGTGAGATATCTCTTTGATGACATGCAGCGCAACGTGAATGCAACGATGGCAGGTCTTCACTTACTCCCCAATAGTATTGCCCAGTCTCTCGCATCGCTGTTCGCTGGGTGAGTCGTCGGATCCCGCGCCAGCCGCGTTCAGAGCGCACACTGATGGCTTCATAGTTGGATGATGCATCGCACTGGGAAATATAAGATGATCAACCTCGTTTTTGGATTCTTCCCTTTCATCGGAATGGTTTTTATTACCCTGATGAACGAGAACTCGGCACCTCTCCAAACGTGGTTCAGCATCGTAATTTCCTCTCTTTTTTCACCCCCGAGGCACCGGGCTGATCAAATCACAGATCCCGCTGGGCTTTGGAAACGCTGTGGTGCTACAAACGATGCTGAGTGCGTGCGCTTTGCGATGGAATCCTTTCACGTCTGACCCGTTCCTTATCGTAACCATCTATCAGTTGCGTTGCTAGCACATTTGCCTGGTGCGCGAATATCCGAATGGTTGCGCTTACATCACGTTCACGTTGGTGCACAGATAGTTCGATAGCTGTTGGCACCGGGTTCGGACAAGTCTTCCGTGGCCTCGGTGAATCACGAGCACCCCTCTTTTCGTGGACGACTCTACTGACCGCATTTGTATGTACAGGACAAGTGTGCGGTGTCGCCGTCTCGTCCGCCCTTTTTCAATCCCAACTCAATTCCGAGTTGCATGCACGCATTCATGCACCGAACGCCGAGGAGGTGAGTGATCAACGTTATATGACCCATCGCCAACCTATCGCCGTAGATAATCAACCGCATTCGACACTCGACGACGCTGGTTGCGCGGCTTGGACCTGAATTACAGCGTGCTGCGAGGGACGCGTATGCCGTCTCTATTCGGACCGTGTTTATTCTGTCGGCGTGTTCGACGCTGTTGGCGTTCGTTGTCCGACTCCCGGTACGGTCCCTGCTGTGGTGACTGACGAGTAAAGTGCTGGTTCTGACTTCCTATTTTTGGTTTAGATTCCCGACAAGAGCTTGGAGAGCGATGGGAGGGTGAAAGGTAATGCAGCGTATGTGTCTCGGGTGGAAGCACAGACAATGCAATCTGCGCGCGACGACAACGATGGCACAGATGATGAAGAGGGAGAGGATACAACGCCTGGAGCGCGAGTGCAGTGGCCTCGACGGCGACTGTCCGGTTTCGAATCCATTTAATAGCAGTGGAATTGTGGATCCGGATATGGAGGAGCCTATGAAGCATCAAATTAGATCTTGAGCGGATAATGATTGTAGATTGTCAGTTGATGACAACGTTGCAATACGTTTTTTGTCCTTACATAATTCACAAGGACCATCAATGTGGCCTCCGTATGGGCACAACAGCTGAACTTGTCGGAATAATACTGTTTCAGCACTCTTTTGACATCTTCACGAAATTCTGTCATACCCGGGAAGTGACTTGTTGACCTTTACTCTCCCCAAGTTCCAGGAGGCGTCATCGTCGTCATCCGTATCGGAGCATATTCAGACACCATTATTAGATGGACCTGGCTGACACACCAGTTTCGCTCACAGCCACCGAAGCTTTGATAAGTGCGGTATCGTCGTCCAAACACGAAATATAAGTGAGTCGAAACACGTATAGTTATGCTTTCTGCCATGTCCGTCTTGGTCAAGAGTCTTCGCGATCCCCTCTTTCCAGTGGACGAAATACCACAGTACACGGCACCACTGTTCAAGAGTGTACACAGCCTGGCGGACGTCCTTTTCTGCTGCCATGTCGAACGTCTTCGGTCTCCACGAGTGCCTTGTCTACCTTGAGTAACAGGACTGCCAGAATTCGGGATCAGACTTGCTTTGTTTCGTCCGAAATTTCGCACTTGACTTGTCCTTGCACGTTTCTAGACTTGGTTGTAGGTAGCCCAGGAAACTCGAGCAGCGATCAGGGGGGAGCGACCCATTTTGGAGGAATTTCATGGTGACTCGGATCAGGTTGCCACTCATTGATATCATGCAGACGTCTACCTCCCAAGGCGCGTTGTCTTCCCTGAAACGAACAACAAATTTTGAGTAGCTGCGCGACGAAAGAAGAGCTGGAGTACTACGAGTTGACCAAAGTTAAGATCCTTGGCAACCTGTTCGAAGGCGGAGGTGGACCACACGTCTGCGACATAGTCGAACAGAGGCACACTTGGTGAACTGTAGGGCGTCAACGTCTTATGATCCGTTCAAACAGCGAGGTTACCCATTTAGCACCTCTGTTAGAGCCTTTTTGTCCTTCTTCACTGATTTGAACTCCATACGGGGAACTAGGTGCGGATTCTGAGCGACGACCAATGCGTGGACGCGATTTTCAGGGCTGACAGACCCTGTGACAGCAGTGACTTTTTTCGCGTGTGGATCATCTTCGTCGTAGCGCGCGAGGTGCGCCATGAAATGTTGGAGAAAAGGGAGTACATCTCTTGAACATTTTGATGTAGCTTGAATCTGTGAAGCAGACTGGTGAGCGTACGGATACTCTAGCGCACTGCCAGCAAGTCTCGGGTCCGCATGACATGGCAGAGTCAAAACACTTCGTTTCTGCCAGCCTCGACTCGGCATCATTTCTGCCGAACAGTACTTTGAGCGGAGATTCAAGCCATTAGTCACTTGATACCTTTCTTTTGTAATCTCCGCTTCACCTTCCGCCCCCGCCTCCGCATATGGTTCAGGAATACCGTACCATTTAGGCCGTTCAGCAAGTTCACCCAAACCGCAAGGACTTGCTCTTAACAATGCTGGTGTACACTAACGGTGGTGCCGTGCCGCGAATCTGTTCGTCGCTCGTTGTACGCGATGTCCAAATTAACGTGGCCACGCGACAATAAATTGTAAGTGTGGCTTCGTCTTCCTGCTCGTAAAATGCGTGCTGACACATTTTCAGTCTTGACTGGAGTGCCATCGGGTGAGTCATGATCGTTTGCTCATATAAATTTTTCCAGGTTCACTTCTTGTTCAGGGGGAACTGATCGATATCCTCTGAAATCATTGTGTTGTACACATACGCCTGAAACTTAAATGGTCTAGGTGTGACATCTCGAATTCATGTTTCATTTGATTTCCTGCACATGCATTAGACACGACTTGTCCACCCGTGCAGGAAGAGCGACTTGTAAGATAACAGAACGGGAACGACCGCAAAGGACTTGTCAGCGTACCATCATGTGGACTTCTCAAATACATGATATTGCGCGCAACCCAAAACCCTATTTCGTCCGGGTATGCCGCGTCCGACTTTCGCCAGATTTCGTGCTAGGTTTGACCGCATAGCTTGTAAGAATTCCCTTTCACTTACGATGACTTGATTCCACGCGGGTAGTGGTCACCGCGCTCGGGTACTTTCTGAGTCATCCCGAAACGTTTGACTGCATTCATTCCTCTGTTTGAAGCTGGCACGCTCTCAGGCTGCACTAGCTCATCGATATGATCGTGATCAACAGGGGACGTGTCAATTCTGTCTCATTTCGAGCCAGCAATGCAGCTGCCGGTGCGTTAACGTTTAGAGGAACTCGCCCTGGTCCACTAATGCTTGACCAGTGTGTCCGTGTTTCAACGAAATACTAGTTGCGACCTGTGATAACTATCGAAGAGTTACATTTTGTGGTTCGCATGCATTGTGGTGCGCGGGTCTCGTATATACTGTTTCTCCTGATTGTACCGTGTTAGTGGCGCGGGCTGGCTGGACAAACATGGCAATGATTTGTGACGGAGTGTCATCTCACGTTTAGGTTCACAAGACATGTGTTGGCGGAGTAAACCGTAAGCTGGAGGTACTATGAAGAGGCACGGCATTCGCTGAACAGCAGGAATTTCTCCAATCCCATCGAGCACCTTAACCGCTCGCTTTCGCATAGAATTGACACAAGCATGTTCTCTGGTCTCCCTTCCATCTTCTTCTACTTCCTTTCTATTGCTTTTCTCACCGGGGTCACCATTGGCGCCCCGACAGACATTGAAGTTCGCGACACCTACTTTGACGAGTGTGTCACCGGCCATGGGACTACTGACACATGGCAGTGTTGCGAGGATGTCTTCCATGTGAGTATTTCCCCGTTGACCACAATGACCTGAAGATGCTGAATTCAATTTGTCACAGCCCTCTTCCCCCAGAACGAGAAGCCTTCACGACACCTTTCTTCGTAAGCGATATGCACTTTCGTGCGAATTCAAATATTCCAAGGCTGAGATACTTACAGATCTGATTGGGCTCGGTGTTGTCATGCACGCTGTCGGTCGATCGTATTGGTTCAACCAGTCAGAAAATCGGAGTTGGTGCCGTGGGATCTGGCCCCGCAGGATAGTTATTGGGAGACGGGTTTGTTGTCAGGCTTCACTCATACACGCGCACTACCTGGCTTTTCCCATTTCTTTCGTTTCTCTTCTTGGGTCTACGACGTGTGGCCGTGCGGATCTGCCGTCGTCATCTAGCATAGCTGTGGAGCACTCAAGGCCTTCATGCAAAATCTCTGGGATAAGGTCGCTGAGTCTCCAGGCGACCAATCGGCGATCCTACCTTTGTATGTCGCACATTCCCTATTCCGGCTAGACAGCCCAATCTATCTCTCAAGCCAGCGCCGGGGTGTGGAACTTGTTTCTGTGGTCGCGGGGCTGGGCAACATCAGTCAGTGTACCAAAGGTCTCATGTCATTCATGCACATAGACGGAATGCAATCTCATATCTGTATCTCCAAGGTTGTTGATGAATTCTCTAGAACTTAAGGGATGCATGTCGCATGTAGCAAGGAGATGTCCGGGCCCATGAAGGACGCTCGACCCTGCACCGGATCATCAGGTGTAGTCAGAAGAGTGCGGAATTCCCATACTTCTTGCTCTGGATGATATGACCGGGGACGATGGAGAGACAAACAAAATCGCGTCGACGTTTTATCCTGAAACACGAAACTGGTCTGCTGCGTTTGTGTTTCCACATGACGGGAAATCTGTGGATGTACCATTCGAACAACGGGTCCTTGTATTCACATTTGTTCTACTGGGTTTGCATCGCTCGTGTTCATTCATTGTTGACATACGCTATCCTCAGGCTGGGCTGGGCCGGGTTCATGTAAGGATTTCCGTTCTTCAACGAACTTCAAGCTCGCGTTTCAAAGCTTCCACAGCCACAGCAAAGCATTACTCCGTCCATGAGTACAAATTTTGTGGTGACATACTTACTCGTTTACAAGTGTTGGAACCTCGAGCTGGATGGGACAACATGATCAGCATGTGCTGTACGCTTTACGGCCACTAGCGGTGGCAGAGGTTTGTCACTAAACCGCGTACTAGGCGACCATCATCTTCGCCCGTCCAGTTCCTCCCTAGAATTTCTCATTTCTTCTCTCGCATGGCATACGCATCAACGAAGAACACTCTTGATCCGGGCATGAAAATCTCCGGCAAAGTTTTCCTTATTACAGAATGCACGCAGAGCTCCATCTCCCGGAGACGTATCCACACTCTTCGAGCCTCGTAATCGTACAAATTCACGCGCGTAGTACGGGATTGGTCTTGGAAAGGCCAGAAGCCCCTACCCAGGCCAATCCCAACCGGGCGGGGTTGTCTATGCTCTTCGTTGGCCGCTGGACTACCGTGACTACCACACACGACGGAAGGTACGTATTACATGGCGAACGAACTCCAAGCCATTGGGCTCGGTCTAGTCATTAGCATCGGCTATGCCAACGCATATCCCAGCCTAACAGGGAACTCCAAGCTGAGTCATTAGTTTGACTTCTGTACCACTCTGGCATGACGTACTGTACTATAGCACAGAGGCATGCTGACGCGACGAAAAACGTCGTCACACGAGCAACTACGACATTATGGTTCACCATCGTATAACAAACTACAGCAACGCCAGAGCCTGGAAGTAAGGTGCCCAGACGGGTGGACAAGTCCAGCCTGCGCCGGTGTATACCCATGTGGATATGCACCCAAGTTAACCATTCGACCATTTAGCATGTGGCGCATGGTCCATAGGGTACTTGCAACAGGGGCCGGATGTTGGACGCAGGGTAGATGCAATAGTAGTGAGCCATACTTCACCAATGAACTATCTGGCGCTGCAGCTGTCAACGGCTCCTATTACCCTCGGTGGAGGGCACGAATCACACTGGAGGATTTGTGCATGAATATGGGCTATGCAAGGTGGCCATTTATGATGTAGTATATTGTTCGGAAATCAAGCTGCATAATTCATCAAGTATCCGAGAAGCACAGTAAGCCTAGCATACTGCAAGTGAGAAATCAGATCCAACAAGAACTCCAGGACTCTCCAGACAAAGACATATCAATACCAACTTGCAAAGATCTGTCACAAGGAATCACCAATGACTGAACAGGAGAAAGACACCAATGACTGCTCCAAGGAGCCAACCAACCAAAAATATTACCAGAAGAAGTTTGAACCCAGTGGTTATCCTCATATAAAGACCCAATGGAAAAAAGTTCCTGGAATCTCCATACCTTGATGGTATGATCATGTGACCCAGTGATGATGTGCATGCCATCAGGTGAATAGGCCACAGATGTAACACTATCCATGTGACCCTGAAAAGGACCTGCCAGAGACTGACCAGTGTTTGCATTCCAGACTCTGATGGTCTTGTCCTCTGAGCCAGAGACAATGTGCATGCC
>JBBPTZ010000748.1:0-15514 GCA_038094315.1 Phylloporus cf. tubipes
AGCTCAACCTCAAGTTGGAAAAATGTACCTTCTCGGCCAAGGAAGTGGAATATCTTGGCATGATCATCAAGCCCAGTGAAATTACCATGGATCCTGTCAAACTCGCCAGCATCAAAGAATGGCCCACCCTCACCTGTGTCAAAGATATCCATTCCTTCCTCAAGTTCATAAACTTCTACCACCACTTCATTCCCCATTATTCTGACATTACCTGACCACTCCTCAACCTCACGAAAAAGAACCAACCCTGGGCCATGCCAAGATGCCTTTGATCAACTCAAATGCTGCTTCTGAAACAACCCAACAACCAATAAAGGTGTTGACACCTAATCCAATCATAAGTGCTACAGGCTGCTCAAACAGAATGGGGGATTTTAGTGAGCATGCACCAAGGCTCTCCAGTTACCAAGGTTGGAGGGGGAAAACCAAGAGGACAAATTGAGGTCCCTTGGCTGGCTCTAGGCCTTTATATACTACTCTACTGTATGTACATGTTTATATGGGATCTACAATATAAAGTCCGTGTATGGTCATAACATGCGGTGTCCGTGTGTATCACCATGAGGAGAACAGCCTTAGGGCTGTGTGGAATGGAAGGTCATAGCCTTGTATAGCCCTGCATGCTGCAAAGGCGTGAATCATGTGGTGTAGAAGTGTGAACATGCTGCCTGTGCATGTTAGAAGCATGGAACATGAGGGATACTCATGTATTGGAGTCATAAGGGGTCATGAGAAGTGTAACATGCGTCTAAGGCATGGATCATGAGTCATGATGGATCGCAGATCCATGGAGATAAAAGATAAGCATAAACATGCATGCAATGCATGTGCGATAAGGAAAGCATGAGGCATAAGAAGTAGAAGCGCATAGATAAGGTGCAGCCTCATGTCATGGATAAGAGATAAGGGCTGTGTCTAGCACAGGTTAGAAGATAAGAGGTTGTCTGTTGGGGCGACCATGACAAAAGTGAAAGTGAAACATCATGTATCTGTTAAGATGAGATAAGATAAAAGAATGAAAAATGTATGTCTAAGTCCATTGCACTAAGTCCGTAACAGCTTCACATCAGAACCTGTTCTCAGAATGCCCAACCTCTTTTAATCTTTTGCCATCACCACCAATGCCTTCAAACATGCTTCTAAAGAAGTACTTCTCCAACACAACTCTAATAGTGAATGGCATCCTTGTGCCTATATCTCACAGATATTCAGATCTGCTGAATGAAACTATGACATCTATGACCAAGAACTCCTTGCTGTCATGCACATCCTTGCCATCTGGTGACACTATCTTCTCAGATCTGTTACAGTGGTACAAGTATTTACTGACCATCAGAACCTTATGTACTTCCATCAACCACAGAAGCTCAATCACTGCCAAGCCTGGTGGCTCCTAGATCTATCCAAGTTTGACCTAAAATTCACATATGTACCTGGTAACCAACTAGGTGCCCCTGATGCCCTCTTATATTACCCTGGCCACTTCCCCACCACTGATACCAATAATGAAGATATCACCCTCTTTGTTACATGTAACGTCACAGTGAAGATCCAGGATGACAGGAATAGTCGTGGTCCAATCCGAAGATAATGATGACAGGGATGACCGACGTCTAAAGGTAATAACAACAAGGGAGGCCAATATCTGAAGGTGAGCAAAGGAGGTTCTTAGGAGAAGGCCTAGAACACACAGAGCAACTTAGGAGTACACAGAGACTCAGAGAGATCCAGGAGGTGATTCAAGATATGATGCTAGTATTGTGAAGATCAAGAACAGAAACTACAGTACAGGTAGTGATGGTATAAGTACTTTATGCATATGTAAGTGGTGGAATCTGGTAGAAATGGACAGAACTACTGCGGAGGCTGCAGATGATGCAATATGGCTGAGTAACATGGGAAGGAAGGGGATACAACACTGTTGTGAGAAAAGCAGCAGAATAAGAGGCTGTCTATTAGAAATGTAAGAGGCAAAGAGAGTAACTACTCAAAGTCCCATCCGGTAGGAGTGGAATGAATGGTGGGGGACCAGAAGATAGGGAAAAGATGCTGCTGAGTCAGCAAGATGATAAAGAGATAGTGTTTCTAGCACAAATCTGGGTCAGAATAAGAAAAGGAGAAAAGAAATACTGAAGTGTATAACAACTCAATCTTAACACTCTTACCCCCAGAACTCTTCATTAACCTCATCAACACCAAGCTTGTCACCAAAATTACACAATCCTTGGAATCTGACCCTTTCATTCTTCAATCCCTTCCTTGTCCTTTGTACTTGAACTCCAGGTCTCTTAAGACTATGGTAGTCCCTACCCAGTCCTACTGTAACACCATGTTTTTAGATACTTCAGCCTCCATGACTCCATTATTTCAGACTATGGCCCCTAGTTCACTTCCACCTTTGCCAAGGAACTTACCTGTCTCCTTCACTATGATGTCCACCTCTCCACCGCCTATCACCCTCAAACTGATGGCCAAACTGAGCGGACCAATCAAGAAGTCAAAACTTACCTGTGGATCTTCCATGGCTGAAACAACCCAACAACCACTTAAGGTGTTGACACTGAAATAACGTCAGTGCTACATGTTGCTCAGAAGAAGCAAGAGGTGGTGAGTGTGAACCAGAGCTCTCCAGTTACCAAGGTTGGAGGGGGAGAACCAAGAGGACAAACTATGGTCCTCTGGGCTGGCTCTGGGCCTTTATATACTACTCTACTGTATGTTCATGTTTGTACCGAATCTATCAATACATGCCCATATATGTCCATAACATGCAGTGTCTGTGTATATCACCATAAGGAGAACAGCCTTAGAGCTGTGTGGAATGGAACTTCATAAAATGTCATAGAATGTCATAGCCTTGGACATGTGGATCAAGGCATGTAGAAGCATGAACATGCTGTTTGTGCATGTTAGAAGCATAGAACATGTGGTCAACACATGTATCAGGAGTCATCATGAGTCATGAAGGGTCATGAGGAGTCATGAGAAGCATAGACATGCATCCCATGCATGTATCTGAGACATGAGAAGTGTATTTGATGTCATGCAGTGTCTGCATGCATCAAATGGAAGTCGTGACATGCATTCAACACATGGATCATGAGTCATGGGAGCATACCATGAGGTTGCTGCATGTATCATGAGTCATGATGAGTTGTGAAAGGTCATGAATAAGGAATAGAAGCATAACATGCATGCAATGCATGTATGAAAGAAGAAAGGCATGAGGCATAAGAATGGAAGTGCATAAGATAAGGTGCAGCCTCATGTCATGGATAAGAGATAAAGGGCTGTGTCTAGCACAGGTTAGAAGATAAGAGGTTGTCCATTATGGGTAACCATGACAAGTGCTGAAAGTGAAGCATCACATGTCTGTAAAGTAAGAGAAATGAGTGAAAAATGGAAAATATATCATAAAGTCTGTTAGGGGCTAAAGCCCGTCTTGTCAAGCATAAGGACCGTAGTCCCATATACTGTTACAGTGGCAATAATCCCATGTCCTGGCCGGACTTCCTTACTACCACTGAGTTCCACCATAACTTGATGTCCCACAGTTCTACCAAGGTCTCCCTGTTTTCTCTCATCCTAGGTTTTGAACCACATTCCTACCCCCCACTAGGAAAGACATTCCTTTCCACCCTCAAAAACTGACTCTTCCACCTGGACAAGGCTTGAAATGAGGCCCTTGCTGCACATGACTCCGCCCATTGGATCATGGCTAAGCATTCCACCTGATGCTTCACCCCCTGGAAGATAGGAGACAAGGTCTGGTTAGAGGCCTCCAATCTTCGGATCATATACCCCTCTTGGAAACTTGCCCCCAAATGCTTGGACCCCTTTGAAATCTCTCAGGTACTACCACTGCTCATATACCAGCTCTGCCTGCTGCCAAACTGGAAGATACACAATATCTTCCACACCTCCCTCCTCTCACCCTATTGTGAAACCCCCACCTTTGGTCTGAACTACTCCTGGCCACCACCAGATCTTGTCGGATCAGAAGATGAGTATGAGATAGAGAAAATTGTGTCTCATCGGGGCACACCAGGACACTGTAAGTACCTAACCACATGGAAAGGCTATCCCTCATCAGAAAACACCTGGGAATCTGAATCCAATGTTATGCATAGTGACACAACAAGGATCCAGAATGGTGGGAGTAGCCACTGTTCAGCATGAAGGTAATGACAATGGGGGAGGCTGATGTCCGAAGGTTATAACAATGGGGGAGGCCGATGTTTGAGGATGTGAGGGGAGTTCATAAGGGAATAAGCCTTAGAACACACAGAGCAACTCAGTAGCTCACAGAGGCTAGTAGAGATCTGAAGAAAGTGGTTCAAGATATGACACTAGTATTGCGCAGATCAAGAATGCGGTCTACAGTACAACAGCAGTGGTATATATACTCAGTAGTATGTAAGCAATGGAACTCCATGGAAGCGGACGGAATTGCTGTGGATGATACAACACATATGAGTATATGAGAATGGAAACAGGGGAATGATGCCATTGTGAGAGAAGTGGTGGAAAGGGAAGCTGTCCATGAGAGATGCGGAAGAAGGAGAAATAACTACTCGGAGTCCCATCTGGAAGGAGTAGAAGGAATAGTGTGGGACCAGAAAACAGGGAAGAGATGCTGCCAAGTTAGCGAGACAATGAAGAGGTACCATTCCCAACAAGGGTTTGGATCAGAGTAAGTGAAGGAAAAAAGATAAACCAAAGCATATAACAAGTCGACCGTAACATCCAACCTCTTCCATGCCTGTTACGATTCACCCCTGTTTTCACCTTGTTCTCACAGACACTGTTTCATTTTCCTCTATGATGACTCACTTCCTCTCCCATCAGCTGATTACTCATCACTTACTAGTCATCATTTCCTTCCACCCAATAGCCTTTCTCCCTCAACTGTAGTCACACTTCTTCAATGACATTCTACAGCATTTGTTTCCTATCTCAATGATAGTTTTCTTTCCTATTCTTGGTCCATGCGCATTCCCCTTTCCCTTAAATATTGAAACAACCCAACAACAACAAGTGCTGCTATAGGCTGCTCAATGAAGACAGGAAGCGGAGTCTGAAGGATGGCTCTCTGTTGAAGGGGGAAAACCAAGAGAACAAACTGAGGTTCTCTGGGCTGGCTCTGGGCCTTTATATACTATTTACGTGTATGTACATGTTTGTGTTGGATCTACTGATACGTATCTATATGTGCCCATAACATGTGGCTACTGCATGTATCACCATGAGGAGAACAGCCTTAGGGCTGTGTGGAATGGAAGCATAAACATGAGGTGTTTCATATTCATCAGAAGAGAAGCGCAACATGTGGACAGCACATGGATCTGAAACATGAGAAGCATGGAAGAATGGAAGCATGCCATAAGGATGCAGCATGGATCAAAAAAAGGCATGAGGTATGGAAGAATGGAAGCACATAAATGATGAGATGCTGCCTCATGTTGTGGATAAGAGATAAGGGCTGTGTATGGGCACAGGGTAGAAAATAAGAAGATAAGACATTAGGGCAACTGTGACAAGGGTGAAAAGGGAGCATCACATGTCTGTGGGTTGTTAGATAAGATAAGATAAAGAAGTGAAAAATTAAGCTAAGTTTGTTGTAATGCGTCTGTAACAAATACTGGTCGAACGCACATGTATCTACAAACTATTTCTTCTTGGCAATACACCTAGCAGTTCACCTACTTCAAGTCCATCTTGTTGTTCACCTAGTGGTCACACTAGTCCTTTCCTTTCTACTCTCACCCTCAACTCTAGTCAGGCCTATGCCTCTAGCCACTTCATGTCCCGTCAAGCATACACTTCAGTAGACATTGACTCATTGACCAAGAGTACACTTGCTCCTACCCAGATCAAGTGTAACAATGCCCCTGGAATCCTTAATGCTTATAAAACATCCCAGAACCTCACCTAGGTCTTACTCTTGAAATCCCCCACTAGTATATGCCCATCAGATATGTCCTCTTCCTCCTCCACATTGTCCATCTCTTCTGGCCCTGTTTCCCCCATCTGCTTTCATCCCATATACCCCACACATCTCCCAATCCACTTTGCACACTTGCTTTACATCTCAATTATCGCCAATGAATCTCTACTCTTTGCTGTACAATCCCTACTGCTCTTCAAACAGGATGATATCTCACAAGAACTTGTCCATCTCTTTTTAGATATCTCTACCACCCAGGTCTATCATGGTCAAGCTGCTCCCAGCAACCTCCTTGCACAGTTCAGAGCCCCCATGCACCATCTGATCAATGAAGCCCCCACTCATGTCTTTACCTTGCTACATATGCATGGATTCACCACTTACATAGAACAGATTCCCACTCGTCTCATCTACCCTACTTTCTGTCGCATCTTCCTTTCCATGTTACCCACAGAATGTGAATGCTATATCCAAACCACTCTATCCTCCTCTCCACAACCGCTCCCTATCATATTACCCATCCTCTCTATTGCCCCTCCTCCTCCTTCGATCACTTCCCCTCATCCAGACTCCCTCCTCACACACCTATCCTTCCCAGCACCCTCAGAAGCCCCTACTGCGGTCAGTACAGGCTCTGACAACATTCAGAATGAAGCAAACATCTGTTATGATTCTTTCTTTCCCCTTTTACCCTTGTCTTCCATGTATTACTTAGCCTATTCCAGCAATATGTTGGATGCTCATTTTCTTTTAGCCAGTTACAACAATATCCAATTTCCTTATCATTCAATAATCACTTGTCTGGTAACTGGCCTCTTCCTATTTGCTCCTGCTTATTGCTTATTATAGACACTTTGTCATGAGTATTCCACAATATTCCATGACCTTCCATTCCTGCTTATGTAACTTTCATTTCCACTTTATATATAAACCCACCTTTCATGTACCATAGCTTCTCATGCTTGTCTTTCTTGTATGTCCACCTGAATCCAAGCACCCCTTGTACTTGCCCCTTAGCCGTGTTAAGGTCTCATCCCCTCTAAGTCTCAGATCATCTTCTGATTGACCTCTGTGTTGCTTTGACTGTCATCACTGCACAACACCCCTTTGTTCTTTGAACCCTCGGAATGTCCTTGGATTACCTTGTCGCTCTGCGTATTGCAACCGACTCCCCATCACTAGGAAAGCCCTAGGATCCACACCCCTCTGTCCTTGCCCCTTGCCCCTTGCTCTTGGACTTCTGGTCTTTCAAGACTATGGTAGTACCTACCCAGTTCTATTGTAACAACATCCAACTCATTCATTCTTGAATGGCTCACACAGAACATGGTGATGTCTTCTCCACTCCCTCTCACATTGTCCCTCTCTCCATCACCTGTTGTCCCACCACTGCTCTTATTGAGTGCTTTCAATATCACTGTCTGTGTTACAATCGCTCTATTTTACCCCTATTTTTCACTAATTTTCCTGGCCTTTTACACACCATACTACATTTACTATGCAATATCTATACTTATCCTGACATCTAAGCCTCAATCTGGACTTAGCCAACCATAGTCAAAACGAGTCACCGAAACAAGGCACAGCAGTGCAAGGCTGTGCAAATGTCTGTGCTAAAGCAATACTCACCCAGCCTCTATGGTAGTGTTCAGCTGTACCCAAGCAGTACATGGCTATGCAAACCTCACCAACCTCAAGGCTGCTCCATGTCACAGATAAGCACCTCATGATAATCCTCATGGCTGACTCATCTTTCCTGATATGGAAGGCGAGTATGAAGCACAAGTCAGAACTAGTCAACATGACTCAGAAATACAGTGGCTACACAACAGATACCAGTGCACACCCTAGTTCTAGTAGTTCTATTAGATGCATGCATACTCCTTATGTTCACTGACACAGGATATCATAGATGTAGCATACACGAATGTAAACAATAAAATAGTACATATACAAAAACCAAGGGCAAGCACTAGGGATTTTCCCCAGTCTTGTTCTCTTGGAGTTTCCTAGTTTCTACTAGCGCAATTCCTCTTTGCATTACTAGGCTTACTACTTGTTCTTGGTAAGTGATCAGTCCTTAGGGGCTAGTTGTTTCAGTCTGGATCATTATCATAAGGACTGCATTCATTATTCCTGCCCTCACTGTCATATATCCCCTGGCCACACTCAATTTACTTGTCTCTATATTCAATGCAATGTTTGCAGTTGCTGGGGACATACTCTCTAACTGTCCACTGGAGCACCTATCTGCAGATCAGGCTAAGGATATTTATGAAAGTAACCAATTATTTGTCCACCCTGGAGATAACCTTTAAAGGGTATACAAAGAGAATCAAGCCAGGGATTCAATTGTTGGAAAGGGGTAATGTTATGGTTGTGCTGCTATGTGTGTTTGTGTTTCTCTTTTCCTTTTCCTATGTAGACCCAGAGCCCAGCTGGGAACATTACATATTCATTGTCTCACTGAACTGGCAGCATTTATATGCTTTTTTCTAACCCCTGGCTGTTCCTTCAGTTTCTACCAGAAGGGGTCTGGACTTATCTCCTGATTTGTTACCATGGATAGCTCCCCATTCCGGTCACCTCTCTCATGATGGCCTTGTATCCCCTGTCATATGCCACCCTTCAACTAAGTCCAACTCTGAAACTCTGGACTCATCCACCTATGAACTCCGGATGTTTCTCTGCGACCTCTGGTCACATGACCTTCAGACCTACCTGTAACCCCATTTGTCTTCTATTGTTTTCTGTTTTCATTATGTTATCTTTTTAGTATTAGCTCCACTTCTGTTTCCCTCCAATAGATCTATGTGTAGCACAGCCCCAGTAACCTGGCTTTCTCCCTTCCGTTTTACTCAGCTCCCTTGTCCCGTCTTACTAATGTACATTCCTCCAGCTACACTCCATTCCGTCTTATGAATCCGATGCTACTCCATTGTATATAAACTCCTGTAATTATGGTGTAGTACCTTAGTTCGAATATCAACTTAGATTCCTCTGAATCCCCTCTCTCCACTTGAGTCCCCAGACTCTCCTCTGACCCTCTGACCCTCTGACCTTCAAGGACCGCGAGTACAAGGATGCGACACATAAGTCCTGCGTTAAGAGTCCTCACCCCCTCCAACCAACTCTGTACCTACCTGGTACTTCTGCTCCGACCTAACTCTGGACCCTTGCCTTTGGAGGACCCGGTCTTAACATCCCCATACCATTCTCATGTTACTTAGCCGTACTTGTCATTCTCTGTCGTTCCATGCGATTCCATTGCATTTCACCACTTACATATGTCTTAGTATATATACTGCCATTACATGTATATTAGTCCTTATTTTTGATCTATGCAATACAGGCATATCATCTAGTCTCATCACCTCTGGATCTTTTTGAGTTTCTGCACATTCTAGAGTTGCTCTGTGTGTTTCAAGGCCTTCCCCTTGAGAACCCCTTTTGCTTACCTTTGTCACCTTTGAACTGCTTGTTAGTCATCCCCATTGTCTGGTCATATCCTCGAATTGAACCTTGGCCACTCCTGACATTCCAAATCTCCTTGTGTACACTTTGTGTAACACATCCTTTCTAGAGAAGGAAAACATCAAGCTAGGACACTCTTCTAAGCTTTCCCCTATTGATAGAAGAAGAATTGTCTCCAGTATTACCACTGGGAAGGCTGAAAATGCTGTTCAAGCCACTCATCTCATCAATTCCACTCTCTCCAGTCCTATCTTCTCACAAACTGTTTGCAATGTACTCAAGTCTGCTTCCTTAAAGGCTGTGGTCAAGAAAAAAAAACCCTTCTTATCTGCCAAGCATAGAAAACAAAGGCTGGCTTTTGCTTGTGGAGGACTGGACTAGGGTTATTTGATCAGATAAGACCAAGATCAACAGAATTGGGTCAGATGGAAGGAAATATGTGTGGAAAATGGCAGGTGAGCCACTGCAGGACAGAGAGGTTCAAAGAATAATAAAGTTTGGAGGAGATTCCTTGATGGTTTGGTGATGAATAGTGTGGAGATTCTTGCAGAGGTGGAGGGTAAGATGAATGCTGAGCAATATGTCTCCATTTTGGAGGACAATCTGCTGCCTAGCATGAAGAATTCAGGGATTCCTAAAGAGAGCATTATTTTTCAGCAGAATAATGACCTTAAGCACTTCTCAAAAAGGGCTTAGGAGTGGCTTGACTCTCATGAAATCAAGCTTCTAGATTGGCCAGCTCAATCTCCAGACCTTAGTCCTATTGAACATCTCTGGCAAATTTTGAAAAAACAGCTCAACAGCTATTCAAGACCATTAAGAGGAGTATGAAAACTTTGGAAGAGGATTGAAGTGGAGTGGGGTAAAATTGAGGTTGGGAAGTGTCAAAGATTGATAGAAAGCATGCCTAGAAGGATAGAGGCAATGATAAAGGCCAAAGGAGAACACACTAAATACTAAAAGTCTAGATTTGAAATGATGCTCAAATACTGTAAATGTCCCAATAACATGTCATTTTAAAATGGCCATATCTCAGTGCCATGACAACCAAATCACATGATGTAAGTGGTTATAGAATTCCAAGAGCAGGTACTATATTTGGCCCTGCAAGTGTTTGTTCTTATTTGTCTCATATCTTTGACAATTGATCCATTGGTCCAAAAGTTTCCAACATTGGGATACTTTTTTGAGCCACTATATGATGGATGCTGCAGAGCAAAGGCCCACACAAGGCTGTGGGAAGATGAAATGCTATAACTGCCACAAAGAAGGACATGGCATCAGCCAATGCCCTAAATCAAAGATCAAGTGCCCTAAATGCAAATATTTGGGGAATGCTATTATATGCTGCTTTTACAAGTCCAACTCCAGCCTCTGCTCTGAACTCCACACCAACTCCAGTGTTATTTCCCCTATCCTCTGGTCACCTGACCTTGGACCATTTCCATTACCCTTTTGTCTATTCTTGTTCTTACTTACTCTGTTTGTACTAGTTCTGCCTCTTGTTCTCCTCTGGGAGCTGTGCAAAGCACAGCTCTGGTATTCCAGTATATCTCTTTTCTGTCTTACTCAATTTTTAGTACCATATTACAAATATTTCCAATACTCCAGTAATAGTCCGTTCCGGCTTAGAAATCCAGTGTAACTCTGGAATATATAAATCCTATAATATTCACTATAGATACTTCAGTTCGAATATTGATTTAACTTCTCCTGTTCCCCTGCACTTGAGTCTCCAGACTCTGCTCTCTGACCTCTGACTCCTAGGACCGTGAGTACAAGGGCGCAACACATAAGTCCTGCACCAAGAGTCCTCACCCCTCTCCAACTCACTCCATACCCCCTTGGTACCTCCAACACTCTGAAACTCCGGACTTCCCCCCTAGGAGGACCTGAGTTTTGTTACGATTCAACCCCTTTTCTCTTTCTCTTCTCACGGACACCATTTCCTTTTTCATTACAATGACTCATCCCCCACACATCAACTGATGTAGGGATCTAACACTCCCTATGGTTGAAAACCCCTATTTTACTATCCAAGTGTTACAGTTTTTCCCCTTTTCCTTGCTGCCTCCTGTTTCTTCCGTCTTCCTGATACGCTACCTAGCTTCCACGCTTGCGCAGATCCCCCCCCATTCCCCTATTTTACCTTCAAGTACATATCTCCTCGTTGTCACTTTGTTCCTACGACTTCATCATTGCCTTCCACTACCTCCCCCAGGTAGCATACTACTTGACCTTTGCCTTACCATGCAGCACTCTTACTTTAAACTTACTCACTTCCGTTAGTACTCTTCGCTACCTTGTCTTAGCTCTGCGTACTCGCTCCTGTACTCGGCTATGGTAATGCGCAACCTAGTGTTGTATCTAGAACCAACCCCCGGACTTCTCTGAGTCGCTGCACACTCCTGAAGTGCTCTGTAAGTTCCTAGGCGATTCCTAGTGAACTCCCCTCGTTTACCTTCGACCCGACAACCGACCTGTCGTCCATACACCCCAGTTGAACCTCGGTAACCCCCGACGTTCCGGATCAGTTTGTTTGCAATGCTACGCGTAACACCAAGTCATCCTTTCCATGCATCAGGCTTCCAATGGATGTTCCATTCGGTCCCATCCAACCCTATCCAGTCCTATCTGCTCATCCATCCACTCCCATCTGCTTTCCAGACCATCCAGACCACCTTTTCTAGGTTCCGGATCATCCATCTGTGTCTTCCAGTCCAATGTGCAGTCCATCCGACTTGATGGTAGGTTACTATTCATTCATCTGCCCATATTCTGTCACAGTATTAGCTTTTCTAGTCCATATCCATCCATAGGTACCATCTGGAGTACTGGTTTTTTACTTGTTTTTACTTGTTACAGTCATGGGTGTGCCCAGACTATAAATTCCTGTATTCTATATGGTGTACAGGGAGGAGAATCCTATTCAGCAACATCCATCACAATTCTAAGTCATTCCATCAAAGTCCTCAGCCTTCCGCCTGCTCCGCTTTCCTTTTCCTTTTTATCCTCCGGCCTGGTTGCCTATTGTTTCTTCTGCTGTCCAGAATACCTATTTCTTGACCAGATCTGGGATTCATAAGCCCTACTGGTTGCTTTCTCCAGTCTCCTGATATTGTTCCCTTTTTGGGGTTGAACATATCACACCCTTCTTAGCTGCTACTGACCGGGTTAGCTTTATCTTCTAGGTTGAGCAGCTTCATTTACCCTAAACCAACTTTACTCATTATTTGCTAGTCATCATTTCCCTCCATCCACTAGTGTTTCCTTCTCTGCTTACTCATATTCCTTCGACCATATTCTATGTGATTCCTTTCCTATCTTGACAGTAGCTTTCTTTTACACACTTGGTCCATGCGCTTTCCTTTTCCCTTTGAATACCAGTCACACACACCTGTACACCAAAGCTATTTCTTCTTGGAATATACCAAGTCGATTGCCTACTACAAGTTTGTCTTATCATTCACCTAGCTGCACTCCTCAACTCTCTTCTAAACATCTTCCACCTCAGCTCTAGTTAGGTTTATGCCTCTAAACTTCTCTGCATCCAGTCAAGCTTACACTTCTGACAACATTGTCTCAGCAATTCAAGGCTATGCTCACCCCTACCCGGGTCAAGCATAACAAGTTTAACAAATACTCACAAAAAGGGCTGCTAATACAGCAACAAGATTTGATCCTCCCAATGTTACAGACACATTACAACAGACTTAGCATAATTTTTCACTCCCTTATCTTATCTTATCTAACAACCCACAGACACGTGACGCTTCCCTTTCACCCTTGTCACAGTCACCCCTAAACATCTTATCTCCTTATCTTCTATCCTGTGCTCAGACACAGCCCTTATCTCTTATCCATAGCATGAGGCAGTGCTTTATCATTGATGTGCTTCTGATCCTCCATGCCTCATGCCTTCTTTTGATCCATGCTGCATCCTCATGGCATGCTTCCATTCTTCTATGCTTCTCATGTTTCAGATCCATGCACTGTCTGCATGTTGTGCTTCTCTTCTGATGAACATGAAACACCTCATGTTTATGCTTCCATTCCACACAGCCCTAAGGCTGTTCTCCTTATGGTGATACATGCAGTAGCCACATGTTATGGACACATATGGACATGTATCGGTAGATCCAACACAAACATGTACATACACGTAGATAGTATATAAAGGCCCAGAGCCAGCCCAGAGAACCTCAGTTTGTTCTCTTGGTTTTCCCCCTTCAACAGAGAGCCATCCTTCAGACTCCGCTTCCTGTCTTTATTGAGCAGCCTATAGCAGCACTTGTTGTTGTTGGGTTGTTTCATCCAAAAGGAGGTGCACACATTCTGGAATGACAATAAAAGCACCAACTGAAACAACCCAACAACCACTTAAGGTGTTGATGCTGAAATAATGTCAGCACTACAGGCTGCTCAAAAGAAGCAAGAGTGGGTGAGTGTGAACCAGAGCTCTCCAGTTACCAAGGTTGGAGGGGGAGAACCAAGAGGACAAACTATGGTCCTCTGGGCTGGCTCCGGGCCTTTGTATACTATCTACATGTATGTACATGTTTGTACTGAATCTATTGATATGTGCCCATATATGTCCATAACATGCGGTGTCCATGTGTATCACCATGAGGAGAACAGCCTTGTGCTGTGTGGAATGGAACTTCATAGAATATCATAGAATGTCATAGCCTCCTGCATGCACCTCAAGCATGGATCAGGTAGTGTAGAAGCATGAACATGCTGCCTGTGCATGTTAGAAGCATGGAACATGTGGTCAATACATGTGTCAGGAGTTGTCATGAGTCATGAAGGATCATGAGGAGTATGAGAAGCATAGACATGCATTCCATGCATGTATCTGAGACATGAGAAGTGTATTTGATGTCATGCAGCGTCTGCATACATCAAATGAAAGTCATAACATGCATTCAATGCATGGATCATGAGTCATAGAAGCATACCATGAGGTTGCTGGATGTATCGTGAGTCATGATGAATCATGAGAGGTCATGAATAAGAAAAGGAAGCATAACATGCATGCAATGCATGTATGAGATAAGAAAGGCATAAGGTATAGAAATGGAAGTGCATAAGATAAGGCGCAGCCTTATGTCATTGATAAGAGATAAAGGGCTGTGTCTAGCACAGGTTCAAAGATAAGAGGTTGTCCATTGGGGCGACCATGACAAGTGTTGAAAGTGAAGCATCATGTGTCTGTAAAGTAAGAGAAATGAGTGAAAAATGGAAAAATATATCATAAAGTCTATTAGGGGCTAAAGCCCATCTTGTCAAGCATAAGGACCATAGTCCCATATACCGTAATACCAACAATAATAACAAATCAGCCCTGGACTGAACAATCCAAAATATAACATACAATGGGGCAAAGGCTTACTTTGCCAACCTTGCTGAAATCACCAAATAGGTGGAATCTAAGGGAAAAGCCAAAGTGGCATGATCAATCCAGGTGATCATGCACATGGCAAGAAGAAAGTTTCATTTCAGTTGGCAACCAAGAACAGGTTCTTGCATTTTAAAATAGAGGATATGAACACTTCTTTTAGTTTAAAAAACCTGCCAACTGGGACCCACAATGAAAGTCAAGGCTTGGCCAGAGCAATATACCAGTGCTTAATTTAGTTCAAAAACCAAAAAAAAACCTTTTACAGAAATCCTGGAAGAAAAAGAAAAAGACTATACATTTATCCGTTCAAACCAAATGGAATGGGAAATGTGTTTTATAGCAGTTTTCATATCTCTGTGGAAAACATATTCAGAGAAAGTTGCGCCTCAGAGAGAGCCAGGCCAGGACCGGGGTGTATCTCAGTGTAGAAGTGTCAGGATCATAATTTTACTAGTAGTCACACCAATGTCGGATACCAAGGAAGCCCAACCTGAGAAGCAGTATGCCTTTACAGTTGCTCTCACTTTCTATTCTGCAGTCAAACCGGTGTTGAAAGGCAAGGCTGCCTCCAAGCAACAAGAGAAAACAGTGAAGACCAAGGAACTTTTTTTTGCACTCAACAAAGATAACTACCTCAACTTTTTAGAGAGCATTCTCAAGAAGCATGGGAAGTCTCAGTACAAAGTGTC
>JBBPTZ010000749.1:0-15506 GCA_038094315.1 Phylloporus cf. tubipes
CATAGGAGAGGTTCTTGTGATCAGTAATAATGGTGACTGGATGGGCAGTATCCTGAAGGTATTGTTGCCATTCAGCAAGGGTGAGGATAACAGCCAAAAGTTCCTGGTCATAAATGTCATAGTTGCACTTTGCTGAGCTGAAAATTCATAAGAAGTAAGCATAGGGATGAGGATCACTGTTGATGTCAAGTTGCATGAGCACTGCACCAGCTGTGATGAGGAAGGCATCAGACATGATGGAGAATGATTTGGTGATATTAGGGATAAGAAAAACAGGAGCAGAGAAGAAGATAGTTTTCAGCTGGTCAAAAGTGTGTTGCTGGAAGCCTGTCCAGGCCTAGGGCTTATTCTTCTAGGTGAGGAGGTTCAGTAGAGTAATGATGTTGAAGAAGTTAGGAATGAACTTGCAATAGAAATTGGCAAAGCCCATGAATGAGCAAATGTCTTTAATAGTGGAGGATGGTTTTCAATTCTGAATAGCCTTCAACTTGGTGAGATCCATCTTGATCTTTTTCTGTCTGATGACTAAGCCTAGGTACTCCATATGAGGGATGTTAAAAAAACATTTGAAGAGTTTCAATGAGAGACCATGTTTTTGAAGTTATTGTAGGACTTGGCACATGCAGTCATGGTAAAGGGTTATGTCATCATTTGTGTGGATGCCAAGATCATCCATATAAATTTTCAACCACTTTTCTTTAATTATATCAGCAAAGAAATCATTTGTAAACACCTGGAATGTGGAGGGAGTATTGTTAAAGTTGAAAAAGATCACAGTAGGTTTGAAGAGACTGAATGGCATGATAAAGATTGCCTTCCATTGGTCCTTCTTTTGAATATGGATGCATTATAGCCCTAGCAAATGTCAAACTTGGTGAAAAGAATGGACTTCTTCATGTCATTGATGAGTTTAGGAATGAGAGGGAGCAGATAGGCATTATGGATGGTGGGAGTTCAGGTATCAGTAGTTCTGACATGGGTGAAGGATTCCATCTTTCTTTGGCATGAAGAAAAAGGGAGATACTTGGGGAAATTTGAATAGGATGATTTAACTGGTCTTTAGATGTTTTTCAATGAAAACCTTGTAAGTTTTATGTTTTGCCAGGTTGAATAGATATATTTTGGCAATTATTGGAACAAAAAAAAATTTGAGTTCAATGGTGTGGTTATAGGAATAATGTGGGGGAAGTTTCTCATAGGTCTTTTCCAAGAAGATATTGGCAAAGTCTTTGCACCAATTCAGGATTTCCTGTTTCTTTGGCACATTTTCCCAGGCAAGTTGTGTGGAAATGGTGATCTTGTTGACTTCAACCAAGAGGAAATATTATTGGTCATAGAGTTCCATGATTTCCTGGTCAACATCTAATTCTAGATATTGGACAAAATAATGCTGGGGGGTATACAGTTTATCATCAATGGGTCAGGGGTTGCAAGGGAGTGTAATGTGATTAGTGGCCCAATTGATTCACAGAATCCATTTTTGGAGCCATGACATTCCTAGTATGATCTAGCAGCATTTAAAACTAAGTATCATAAGTTTTTCTTTATCATCTATGGAGAAGAATTTAAAAAGCAACCTGTGTCTTCTTGTGGATTATTCTCTTGGTGTTGGCCATGCCATCAGTGTTGTAAGTGATGATTGGTTGAGGGAGGTGTTGTAGGGGGAAGTTAGCCTGAGTGAGAAGGCCAACATCAATGAAATTTCTGATAGTACCAGAATTGATGAGAGTGAAAGTGTTGATAGTTTTTCCAAGGGCTTGTAGTTTGACTGAAACAAAAAGTGTGTGTTTATTTGGTAGTGCTACAAATACATTGGTGATGGTAAGGGAAGATGATGTCAAAGCAGCTTCCCTAGTTAAAAATCTAAAATGTTTATGGCAGCAACAGAGATATTCTCTTCAACTGTTTCCTTAAAGCAGACCTTGAGGATTTGGAGGACCTCATTCTTGTTCCTGCCCTATATCTTCAGGGTGTTGATGTAGGCAGAGGAAGGGGTGGGAATAGCTGCAACAGGAGCAGCTAGAGTGGGGGTGATCTTGGTGGTGTGGATGTTTTGGGGGCAATGAGTGGAAGTTGGTGCCAGGGTGCTCAAGGCACTATGACACTGACTAATATTGTGATTCTTCTTGCAGCAGTGGAAGCAAAGGCCCTCTTTGACACATTTAGTGTGTTCCATAGGAGTGAGTTTGTTGATATGGATGATGTTAACATCCATGGAATTAGGGTCTGGAGTGGAGTGATGCTGGGTAAAGAAAGGAGTAGTTTAATCTTTTTTAAGTGTGTCCATATGGGTAAGCTGTGTGTGGAAGGCTTTGGCCTTGGCAATCCAATTGGTGATGGTAGTGGGGGTTTTCTTAATCTCTAGAATAAGCATGGCAATGTAAGTGTTATGATTTGCCTTTTTTCTTTCTTTCTTCTCATAGACACTATTTTCTTTTTCCTTTTACAATGACTCACTTCCTTCACATTGGCTGATTACATACACTTGATTCATAATCATATTCCCTTCCATCTATAGCATTTCTTTCTCTTTCTTAGTCATTGTTCTTCAACAACATTCTACATTGTTTCCTTCCTATCTCAATGATAGTTTCCTTTTTTATCCTTGGTCCATGTATATTCTCCTTCTATATAAATACTGGTTGCATGCACATATACCCCAAGCTAGTTCTTCCTAGATCTGCCTTGCAATCTACTAAGTCTTACAACTTCCAATCTATTTGGTTGTTTGGCTAGCCTCACTCCTAGCATATCCATTACCTTGTCAACTGCTTGCCCCTTTGCCCCTAGCCAGATCTATGTCTCTAGATATACTCCATGTCCTAGTCAAGCTTATGCTTCTAGTTAGTGTTGCCTCTTATCTTCTAGGTTTATATTCATCTTTATCCAAGCCAAATGTAACAAAAGAACTAGCTTTTCAAAGATCACCTATCATCATATAGCATCCTGCTGCCACTGCATGCCCATCACATCAAAATCCCCATATCTGGGGGGCCCATCATCTATTTTACCAAGAACCACAACCCCATCCAGAATCCTCAAGCTTCTTAGTTAACTTTGAGAATGTCCACTCCATCAACACAGAACCTCCTTCCCCCTGTTATGGTCACACTAGTCCATTAGTTTGTGTTTATTTTTTTCTTTTCCTACTTTAACCCAGAATTTGGCTGGGAACATTATTTACTAATTGTCTCACTGAACCAACAGCACCTTTTCCTCCTTTCTTGACCCCATGCTATTACTTCCATTCTCACCAGAAAGGATTCTTGGTATTATTCCTGGATTTTCCCTTATCTCTATGGATAGTCTTACTTCTTAGATTGTTTCTTTTACAATGGCCTTGTTTCTCTATTTCATCTCATGTTCTGCAGCCATTAGCTAATCTGCAATTATTCTACCATATTTTTGATCATTCCATTACTTAGCTAATGAACTGCTATTTAAACCTACTGCCATATACAATAGTAGACATTCTTGATCTGCACAATACTAGCATACTATCTTAAACCACTCCCTTCAGATCTCTATAAGCCTTTGTGCACTTTTGAATTGCTCTGTCTATGCCAAGGCTACTCCCTTGTGCATGCCCTTCACTCCCCTTTGACCTTTAGTTTGAATATTGACAACTCTTGATGCTCTGAATCTCATTGTGTACACTTTGTGTAACAAAAGATCAAGAATCTTTCTCCATCCCTCCTATCTAGGAGTAGGATCAACCAACCTTCATCAACATAGCCCATCCCTCAAGAACCCCTCACTTCTGTCCATCAGTAGGATCTGATGACAAAGACTCTGCCCCTTGCTCACAAAACACTCCTTGCATCCATCAACCCCAGCTCACAGGCCTCTTCCTGTCAGCCCAACCTAACTCTTCATTCCTTATACCACTGCCCACTCATACCCCTAGTCCTATCAAGATTACCCTGCCACAGTCTCCCCTCATGTCCACCACTGAACTCAAAGTGGCCTTACCTGCCAACTTCTTTGAAGAATCCACTGATGTCATGCATTGGATGAAAGCCATGCATACATACTTTGCTATCAACCCCATGGTCTATGCCTTGGATAAGGCCAAAGTTATGACAACCTTGAACAAGATAAGTAAAGATTGTGGTGTTTTTTTCTCTAAAATGTGATATGACCACATGACCAACACCATCATTCCCAATACTAACAAAATCTTTAAAAAACTCACCACCAACTTTAAAACCACATTTTATCCCTTCAATATCAAAGCCACTGCCCATCATAAGCTTACCAAACTTATTCAGAAATCCTTCCACACCACCAGAGGCATCATTGATGACAGCTTTCAAAAGTTCATTATAAACTTCCAGAATCTCATATCAAAGGCCAGTATGACCAACCAAGAAACTCCATTAGCAAAACCCTAATTATACTGCAGGCTGTCCAGAGTTACAGCATATTACAGTATTACTACAGATTACAACAGAATGTGGCTGAAAATGGAATATTGATTATAGCAGCTGACAGCTTGATAGCTGAGAAATATAACAGGACTCTAACATTACATTATGTCACAGTTTGTCACAGTGGGACACATTGGCTCGGCAGCACAGAGTGACAGTAGTATAGTCAAGCAATGTGACAGGCACCTGGCTCTACACATGTCATAGGTTGTCATGAAACAGCACACTGGCTCAATGGCATAGTGTGACAGCACATAGTGTTGACAGGAACCATAGTAACCATATAGGTACAAGTAATAGTAATTCCTAATTAGCCTACCATTCCTAATGGGCCAGGACTTATAATTTTTTGGGTGAGTTATATTACACAATTATGTTCATTTTGTATCATGCTCATTGCAACCAATGACTTCTTACCCCACACCACTCTGCCTTTGTTGCACCATTTTGAGCCTGACTGCTTGTTACTTGTTACCCCAATAACAATAATGACAACATGTCTTATTCAGTCCCCTACTGCATCAACAATGATAATGACATTGATAGGATATTCCAGCTCCTTCCTCCACCACACCAATGATGATGACAATGCATTCCATACACCCCCTACCACCATGTCGATGATAAGGGCACAATGACATGGTGTCCTGGCATCTCCTTTCACTACATCAACAACAACAACAATGTGACCCCCCATAGCATACATGGTGTCCTGGTGCCTCCCCTTAATGAAGAAGATGTGCCCTATCCAGCCACCACTGTGTCAACAACAACAATGATGTGTCCCAATGATAAGAGTATGGTGACATGATGTTCCAGCCCCTCCTTCCACTATGTTGACAATAACAACAATATATCAAGCCCTGCTCACACCACTACCACCACCATGTCAATGACAGCAACAACAAGGGTGACAAAATGATGCCCCCACTCTTTTTCTATTACAAATGCTCTATTTTACTCCTATTTTTCACTAATTTTCCCTGCCATTCTACAAGCCATATTGTATTTTCTATGCAATATCTACACTTATTCTACCATGACATTCCTAAATGGGACCTAGCTAACACTAGTCAAGATAAATCATGAAGGCAACACATGGCAGTATAAGGCTGTGCAAATTCCTATGCCAAAGCAGTGCTAATTGGGCCTAAGGCAGCTGTGCTTGGCTATACCTGGGCAGCACATGGCTGTGCAAATCTATGTAACCTCAGAGCAGCAGCATGACATAGATAAGCACCTCGTGGTAATCCTCATGTTTGATTCATCAGTCCTGATATGGAAGGCAAGTATAAAACACAAGTCAGAACTAGTCAACATGACTTAGAAATGCTGGAGCCACACAACAGATACTAGTGCACATCCTAGTTCTTACAGTTCTATTAGATGCATGTGCACTCCTTATGATTACTAGCATAGGATATCGTAGATATAGCATACACAAATGTAAATAATAGAAAGAGTATATAAAGATCAAAGGTGAGCACTAGGATTTTCCCTAGTCTTGTTCTCTTGGAAATTTCCTAGTTCCTACTAGTGTTCTTCAGTCTAAGGCTACTACTTGTTTCTGTTATGGTTGTGCTGTTGCGACAGTCTGTTTTTCTCTTTTCCTTTGCCTACTCTGACCCCAGCCCCTGCTGGGAGCACTACCTTTTCATCGTATCACTGACCCAGCAGCTCCTTTATCCTGCCTTCTGGCCTGACACCATTCCTTCTGCTCCTACTGGACCAGGCCCCGGACTTATTCCATGATTTTCTAGTATGTTCCATGGACAGCTCCACTCCTCTGCCGCTTCTCTCACAACAGCATTGTTGTTCCACTACTCTCCCACTGACTCCTATGTATTGACTCATCTGCAGTAGTTCCACCTGCTTCCATCAGATTCTACTGCTTATGTACAACTTGGTATATATACATATGCTGCCTGTACAGTACACCTTATTCTTGATCTATGCAATCTTAGCGTCGTATCTTAAACCACTCCCGGACCTTTACTAGCCTCTGCGTGCTACTGAGATGCTCTGAGTGTTCCAAGGCTTCCCCTTTGAGAACCCCCTTCATATACCTTTAACTCGACGACTGTTCTGTCATCCACACCCTCGGATTGAACCTTGGCCACTCCCAACATTCCAGATCACCATTGTGATGCTATACGTAACAAAAGATCAAGAATCTCCCTCCGTTGCTCCTATCTACGGAGCAGGACTGACCCACCTCTGTCAACATAGCCCACCCTTCAAGGACCCCTCACTTTTGCCCTCCACAGTCAGATAATGAAACACAGGCACCCATTCCAGAGTATATCCCTCGTCATCATCGACCCCCACCCACAGGCCTCTCCCTGTTCGCACAACCCAGAATTCCACCCATTGTACCATTGCCCCCTCGTACCCCCAGTCCTATCTCTGTCACCCCACTGCAGTCACCCATGTCTTCCACCACAGAACTCAAAGTGGCCCTTCCCACAGACTTCTCTGGAGAGCCTGCTGATGCCATGTGCTGGATGAAAGCCATGTGTGTGTACTTTGCCATCAACCCCACGCTTTATACCTCCGACAAGTCCAAAGTCATGACAACCCTGAACAAAATGAGTAAGGGTCGAGGAGTATCATTCTCTGAGATGTGGTACGATCTCATGGCTGACACCCACCTCGCTGCCTCTGAGAAAACCTTCGAGAAGCTGGCTACAAATTTCCAAACCACCTTCTACCCTTTTGACATCAAAGCTACTGCCTGCCACAAGCTTACCCAGCTCCGCCAGAAGTCCTTCTGCACCACCAGAGGCGTCACAAACGACAGCTTCCAGAAGTTTATCACAGATTTCCAGAATCTCGCGTCCAAGGCCGAAATGACTGACCAGAAAACTCTCATCAACCTCTTTTCCCTCAGACTTGACCCACGCATCTCTATGCTTGTCATCGGCACTGAGAAAAACCCCACTACCATCACAAATTGGATCGCCAAAGCCAAGGCCTTCCACATCCAAGTCTTCTGCATGGATGCCATCGCCAAAGGACATTTCACTCCCTCCTATTCTCATCACTGCTCAACCGCTGACCCCAATGCCATGGACATCGACACCATCCATCTTAACAAGCTCACCCCCGCTGAGCAAGCCAAATGCGTCAAAGAAAAGCTCTGCTTCCACTACCGCAAGGGAGGTCACAATGCTGGGAATTGTCTCACCACTACACACATATCTTCATCCCCCACCCCCCACCGTCCCCAGAACATTCATAACACCAAGACCACTCCTGCCCCCGTCACATCCACATCCGCTACCCCACCCGCCGCCACCCCCTCCGTCATTGACGCATATGTTAACACCCTGAAGACTTGGGGTAAGAACAAGGACAAGGTCCTTCAGATCCTTAAAGTCTGCTTTGAGGATACACCTGAAGAAGATGCCTCTGTCGCTGCTATCAACACCAGGGATTTTTAGAACGGGAAGTTGCCTCGACATCTTTTTCCCAGTCCATTTCCAATGTAATTACTGCCTTGCCAAATAAACGAATGCTTCTCGTCCCCATTAAATTGCAAGCCCTTGGAAAAATTGTCGACACCTTCGCCCTTATTGATTCTGGCACCACCAGAAACTTCATCAATGTCGGACTTTTCACTCAAGCTGACTTTCCCCTACAACATCTTCCACATCCGATCATTGCACACAACGTGAACGGCACTGCCAATGTCAAGGGAACGATCCAATGGAAGACTCAGATTGGTCTCAAATTCCCTTCCACTGATGATGAAGAAGAACTTATGGTTTTAAGTCTTGGACAACAACGGATCATACTTGGGATGCTGTGGCTCCAGAAATGGAACCTCCACATTGACTGGACCAACAACCACATCACTCTACCTTGTAATCCCTGCCCCATCGATGACAAACTCTATACCCACCAACATTATCTGGTGTGATATCTTGGACTAGATGTCGACCAGGAGATCTCCGAGCTCTATAACTCTCACTATGCCCCTACTGAAGACGTTAATAAGATCACCATCTCCACCCAGCTCACCCAGGAGAACGCACCTAAGGAACAAGAGATCCTCGACTGGTGTAAAGACTTCACCAATGTCTTCTTCGAGAAAACCCATGAGAAACTTCCCCCTCATCGATCCTACGACCACACCATAGAACTGAAGCCCTCTTTCATTCCAAAGATTGCCAAAGTCTACCCTCTGAACCCTACTAAGCATGAGGCCTGCAAAGCCTTCATCGATGAACACTTGAAGACCGGATGGATCGTCCCGTCTAAATCCCCCCAAGCCTTGCCTTTCTTCTTCATACCAAAGAAGGATGGAACCCTTTGCCCTTGCCAGGACTATTGATACTTGAACTTCCACACCATCCGCAATGCCTACCCACTCCTGCTCATCCCAGAACTCATCAACAACATGAAGGAGTCCACATTGTTCACTAAGTTCGACGTCTAATGGGGCTATAACAACATCTGCATCCGCGAAGAAGACCAATGGAAGATGGCATTCATCACATCTCTTGGACTCTTCGAGCCCACCGTTATGTTCTTTGGTTTCAATAATACCCCCCCCATCTTCCAGGCCTTCATGAATGACATCTTCGCCGATATGATCGGGGAGAAATGGCTGAAGATCTATATGGATGATCTAGGCATTCACACCAAAGACGACACTGCCCTCCACCATGAATGCACCCGCTGTGTCTTGCAGTGCCTCCACGAGCACGGCCTATCCCTGAAACTATCTAAGTGTTTCTTCAACACTCCCTGCATGGAATACCTTGGCCTCATCATCGGTCAAGGTAAGATCGAGATGGACCTCACCAAGCTCAAGGCTATCCAGGATTGGAAGCCCCCCTCCTCTGTCAAAGCAGTCCGGTTGTTTATGGGTTTCATCAACTTCTATCGCAAGTTCATACCGGACTTCTCTAACATTGTCGCCCCGCTAAACCTACTCACCTGGAAGAATGAACCATGGGCCTGGATGGGCTTCCAACAGCGTGCGTTCGACCAGCTGAAGAAAATCTTCTCATCTGCCCCCGTGCTCCTTATCCCTGACGTCACCAAACCATTCTCCATCATGTCCGACGCTTCCCTCATCGCAGCCGGTGCAGTCCTCATGCAAACTGATGTCAATGGTGACCCTCACCCCTGTGCATACTTCTCCTGTACCTTAGGTTCTGCGGAACACAACTACAACATTTATGATCACAAGCTTCTCACCGTCATCCTCACCCTTGCAGAATGGTGCCAGTACCTACAAGGTACTGCCCACCCAGTCACTATCCTCACTGATCACAATAATCTATCTTACATCAAGGACCCTTGGAAACTCTCCCGTTGACAAGCACGATGGTCTCTCTTTTTACAGGACTTTGACATCATCTGGCATGTACTACCTGGCGCCAAGATGGGCCCCGCTGATGTGCTCTCCTGCAAAAACCTCATTGACACCTCTGATAACACCGACACCTTTATCGTCCCTGACCCAGTTGTCATCAACGCCCTCAATCTTACCCTCGCATGCCACATACAGTCGTCCTCCCTCACCGATCCCCTTGTGCTCAAGGCCATCCACAGTGTCCAGGAAGGCTCTCCCCTCTTCCCTCACTCCATCCTCAAAGACTGGACCTTCAACACTGGGCACCTGTATTATAAAGGACGTCTATACGTACCCCCCGCCAATTGCTCTGCTTTACTCCATGCACTTCACAAATCCCCCACTACCGGTCACACCGGATGCTTCCGCACTAAATCCCTTGTTGAACGGGACTACTGGTGGCCAGGACTCACTACCTTCGTTTCCTCCTTCGTTGCTGGCTGTGCGGTCTGCTAGGCCTCCAAAGTCAACATTCACCCTACAATACCCCCCCTGTCTCCCATCGCCTCTACCACCACTCTCCCATTTAAACAGCTGTCTATGGATCTCATCACGGACCTTCCCCCTGCCACAGGACATGATTCCTTGTTGGTCGTGGTTGACCAAGGCCTTTCGAAAGGGGTAATTTTATGCCCTTGTTTGAAAACCATCAATGCTCTCGGCATAGCCACTTTGTTTTTCCACCACGTATTCAAACAATTCGGCCTCCATGACTCCGTCATCTCTGATTGTGGCCCACAGTTTGCTTTCGCCTTTGCCAAAGAACTCACTCACCTCCTGAAATACGACATCCGCCTCTCCACCACCTACCATCCACAGACTGACAGACAAACTGAGTGTACCAATCAGGAGATTGAGACCTACCTATGTATCTTCTGTGGCAACAATCCCACGTCCTGGCCCAATCTCCTCACCACCACTGAATTTCACCACAATTCTATGCCCCATAGCTCCACCAAAGTATCCCTGTTCTCCCTCCTCCTAGGCTATGAACCCTGCTCCTACCCCCCGCTTGGAAAGACGTTCCTCCCTGCCTTGGAAAGACGTCTCACACTCCTTGACAAAGCCTGTGATGAAGCACTGGCTGCACATGACTCAGCCCACTGGATCATGACAGCACACTCCACCCGGGACTTCTCCCCCTGGAAGGTCAGAGATAAGGTCTGGTTAGAGGCCTCCAACCTCTGCATTGCTTACCCTTCTCAGAAACTCACTTCCAAACATCTGGGCCCCTTTGAAATCACTCAGGTACTATCTCCCCTCGTGTACTGCCTACTTGGAAAATACATGACGTCTTCCACACCTCACTTTTATCCTCCTATCACGAAACTCCTGCCTTCAGCCCCAACTTCACCCGACTGCCACCAGATCTTGTCAGATCAGAAGAAGAGTACAAGGTTGACAAGATTGTGTCTCATCAGGGCGCATTGGGACGCTGCAAATACCTGACTGCATGGAAAGACTATCTGTTGTCGGAAAACACCTGAGAACCCAAATCCAACCTCTGCCATGCCCCCAACATCCTGGCTGCTTATAAGCTGACTCAGAACTTATCCTAGATCATGTCCCTTTGTTCTCCCCCACTTGTATATGCCCCTTCGCCATGCCCTCTTCCTCCTCCTCCACCTTTTTCTCCTCCTCTCGCCTTGCCTTGCCCATCTGCTTGTGTCCAGTCTTTCCATGCCACTTGCCCATCTGCTTTTTACACCTCCTCTACACTGCAATACTCACTGATAGTCACCTCCTTGGCATCATTGAGCAAATGCCCCTCTTCCGGCTCAATGAAGTCTCTCAAGAACTCGTTCGTCTTTTCCTAGATGTCTTCACCACTCAGGTGTATCATGGTCAAGCCACCCTCAGCAATCTACCCACTGCTTTTGGTGCTCCCATGCACCTCCTCATCAATAACGCCCCCACCCATATCTTGACCATACTCCATCTCCACGGTTTTGCCAATTTTGTAGAACAGATCCCCACTTGTGACATATATGTTACCTTCCGTCAAATCTTCTTATGCATGTCTTCCGATGAACGCACCCACTACATACACTCTGCACTCTCCTCTTCTCCACCTCCCCTCCCTATCCCCGCTCCAGTCATTGTGCTTCCTTCAGACCCCTCCTTCGTCTTGGTTCCTCCCCCCACCATGTCCCTCATTGACCACATCTCCTCCCCTGTCCCATCCGAGACCCCCACTGCTGTCAATCCCCCAGCTGTCAATCCTTTTGACGGAAGTTGTCACGATGCTATCACGATTCAGACAATTCGTACCTGGATGGCCCATACTGAAGCTGGCAATGTATTCTCCTCCCCCACCTGTGTAGTCCCATCCACCCTCATTCACCCACCCGCCTCGGCCCTAACCGAGTGCTTTCAGTGTCACACTCTGGGTCTCTATCACGAGAACTGCCCTCATTATTCCTGCCCTCACTGTCATGTACCCACCCCAGGCCACACTCAATCTAATTGTCTCTGCGTCCAATGTGATGTTTGCAGTCACTGGGGACATAGTGCCAGGTTTTGTCCTGGTCACCCATGCTCACACTGCTCTCAGTTTGAGCACATACTCATTGACTGTTCATTCAAGAACCTATTGGCAGATCAGGCCGAGGATATTTATGGAGATAACCGATCACTTATCTGCCCCAGAGGTAACCTTTAGAGGGTTTACGAAGAAGATCAAGCCAGGGACTCGATTGTTGAAAGGGGGTAATGTTACGGTTGTGCTGTTGTGACGGTCTGTTTTTTTCTTTTCCTTTGCCTACTTTGACCCCAGCCCCTGCTGGGAGCACTACCTTTTCATCGTATCACTGACCCAGCAGCTCCTTTATCCCACCTTCTGGCCTGATGCCATTCCTTCTGCTCCTACCAGACCAGGCCCCGGACTTATTCCATGATCTTCTAGTATGTTCCATGGACAGCTCCACTCCTCCACCGCTTCTCTTACAACGGCATCGTTGTTCCGCTACTCTCCCACTGACTCCTACGTATTGACTCATCCACAGTAGTTCCACCTGCTTCCATCGGATTCTACTGCTTACATACAACTTGGTATATATACATATGCTGCCTGTACAGTACACCTCATTCTTGATCTATGCAATCTTAGCGTTATATCTTGAACCACCCCCGGACCTCTACTAGCCTCTGTGTGCTACTGAGACGCTCTGAGTGTTCCAAGGCTTCCCCCTTGAGAACCCCCTTCATATACCTTTGACTCGACGACCGTTCTGTCATCCACACCCTCGGATTGAACCTCGGCCACTCCTGACATTCCAGATCTCCGTTGCGATGCTATGCATAACAGTTTCTATTGGTAAGCGATCAGTCCTTAGGGGCTAGTTGTTTCAGTTTCCAATAAGGACGACATGATGACCATCTCATCATCACCACCACCATCTTCATGCTGATGATGGTAAGGAGTTGATGCCCCCTATTCTCAAGGATGACATGGCAGCAGTGGCCACCACACCACCACCACCATGTCAACAACAATGGCAAGGAGATGACATCCCCCCCCCTAATGAGGACAATATGTTACGCGTAGCGTTGCGAACGTAGATCTGGAACGTTGGACGCAGCCGAGGTTCAATCCGAGGGTGCGGATGACGGATCAGTTGTTGGGTCGAAGGTATATGAGGGAGGTTCACTAGGAATCACCTAGGAACTCACAGAGCACTTCAATAGTGTGCAGAGGCTAGTAGAAGTCTGGGGGTGGTTCAAGATACAACGCTAGATTGCGAAGATCAAGAATGGAGACTACTGTACAGGCAGTGGAGGTATAAGTACTCGATGTGTACATAAGCAACAGAAGTCCGTAGAAGCGGACGGAACTACTGTGGATTGGTAAGTACGTATGAGTCAATGGGAGGATAGTGGAGAGACGACGCTGTTATGAGAGAAACGGTGGAGGAGTGGAGGCTGTTCATGGAAACGTACGGAAAGATCAATCATAAAGTCCGGGGCCTGTTCTGGTGAGATCTGAAGGAACAGTGTCAGGCCAGAAGGCAGGATAAAGGAGCTGCCGGTTCAGCAATACAACGAAAAGGTAGTGCTCCCAGCAAGGGCCAGGGTCGGAGTAGGCGAAAGAGAAAAGAAAGACGGACTGGCGCAACAGTACAACCATAACACAATACAGACCACCAGCACCAATGACAACAGTAATGGAAAGATGACACCTTCCCAACAAGGATGACATAGTGGTGTCAGTAGTCACCATGCAGCCACCACCACCATATCAATGATGATGGTAATGATAATGACATAGTGGCAGTGGCTGTCATATCACCACCATCACCATATCAGCTATGACAACACTTTTGATGAGGATGATATGGTGATGGCAGTGGTCAATACATGGCCACCACTACCACCATGTTAACAATCATGACAACACAGCAGCAGTGGCTGTTACACCAGCACCACTATCAGCACTGTATTAATGATGACACCCCCAACAAGGTTGACATGGAAGTGGAGGCAGTCACCATGCTGCCACCAATACCATGACAATGACAATGAGGAGATAATTCCCCATATGGCATCAGTGGCCACCACATGGCCACCACTACCATGCCAACAGGGACAATGAGGAGACAACACCCCATTACTGACAGGAATGACATGTCTCATCTGGCCCTCACCTTGTTATTAATGAGGACAATATGGCATAGTGGCAGCAACACACAACCACACCACTGCATTATCACCAGCACAACAGGAGCATAGTGAAGGTGATGATAAATGACAATGACACATTGTTGACAAGACAAGACAGTGTAGTGGCAGTAACATGCAACCACTACCACTGCATTCTTACTGGCATGACAGGAGTGTAGGAAAGGCAATACAGCAACAACAATGTAAAGATTGCAACTCTGTGATCATTATAATATTGTTATAGCACTCATCTTCCTAGCTAGTTTGATAATTGTGTATTTAATATTATATACAATAATACATTTTTTTTTCTACTACTCAAATCAAACAAGTGAGCTAAAAAAAAATGGAAATATTTTGTAGCATACTATAGGGATTGTGCAGTGCTTACAGATGAGCTGCAACTGTGCACACTATACAGCACTCACAGATGGGCCATGATTGTGATGATTGTACAGCTTTCTGATTCTGTAATCCACTCCACAAAGGGGGACCTTTTTGTGACACTGTAACCACTGTAGCATACTGTATAGTGTCACACAGTGCCCACAAACTCAATCTGTTTTTGCTGATGTCTCATTGATCTGTTCTTTTTGGAAATTGACTCTCACATCACCATGCTTATCCTTGGGATTGAGAAAACCTCCTCTACCATTGCTGATTGGATTGCCAAAGCCAAGGCCTTCCATACACAGCTCACCCACATGGATGCTCTCAAGAAGGATTGGATTGCTTCCTCCCTTACCCAACACTGCTCTACTCCTGACCCTAATGCCATGGACATTGACATTGTTCACATCATTAAGCTTACTCCTGTTGAACACACAAAATGTGTCAAGGAAAACCTTTGCTTTTGCTACCACAAGAAGGGTCACAACACTGGCCAATGCCATAGTGCCTTGAGCACCCCAATACCAGCCCCTGCTCATCACCCCCAGAACATCCACACCATCAAGACCATCTCCACTCCTGCCACTCTTGTCATATCCACCTTTGCTATCCTTTCTGCCATTGGTGCTTATATCAATACCCTGAAGACATAGGGGAAAAAT
>JBBPTZ010000750.1:0-15493 GCA_038094315.1 Phylloporus cf. tubipes
GGGAGTTGTGCAACAACAATGGTCAAAGCAACTTAGAAGCCACTTAATAGTAGGCCTGAGACTAAGAGAAGATGAGGCCTTAGCATGGTTAAGAAACAAGAACAATAAGTGCTTGGATTCAGGTAAAAGTACAAGAAAGACAAGCATAGGGAACTATTGTATAGGAGTGGTGGATTTATATACTAAGTAAAAGGAAGATTACATAAGTGAGAAATAGAAAATCATGGAATATTGTAAAACATTTATGACAAAGTGTAAATAACAAAAGATAAGCAGAGTGAATGGAAAAAAGTTGATTATCAGGCAAATAGCTATAGGACAATAAGGTGATTGGGTATTTTAATAATTGGCTGAAGAGGATAGAGCATCCAATGTGTTGCTGGGATGAGCTAAGTAGTACATGGAAAGACAAGCATAAAAGAAAAAAAATGAATTGTAACAAATGCCAAGATTGCAGACACTGAAGCAGCCATGATCCCCAGTGAAAATTGACCATGTTCTGTTGTGGTGTCATATGTTATGCTATGTATTTACCCATATTTATATGACAACATCTGCATGTATCTGATGCAGATAAGACTCTGCTTCGCAAACAACTTCGTTGGCATCAGCCAATGTGGCCATCTAGCAACACAATGACAGTAATGGCATGATGGTGGTGTGTTCTTGCATAGCACATACAAAAACATGGCGATCTAACTCAACATTTCCCATGCACCTCTCCTCTACATGGAGACATGCTTAACTTCAACTCAGTCCTGCCACATGTGAAGATACCTCCATTGCTTCAACTGTCTGTCCTGGGTTTCCACAATTCCCACACTCTCAGCACATAAAAAAGATCTGTCGTATATACTTTCATTAAACATGCTTATATGCATGTCGATGCAGAGACATTGCTCGTGGTGGCTTGGCATCTAGCAGCCCTCTCTCTGCAGTGCTCACTACTTGCTTGGCCCTCTATCACTTCACTAGCTAGGATTTTCCTCCCAGCACAATCGAAGGAAGCACCCCCCTCAAATGCATGATGTGATGCACAAGGAGGGTGAATGGGCAAGTCACTTGGCTCTGAATCATCCTCGCACATGGCTGATATGCTACACCATTCAGGAATACTTCGTCAAGGTATTCAGTGTCATTCACATAATACTAACTTCATTGCTCAACCCATCACATAGTGGGTGGGTTACGAGTTGGATGTGGATAGGTGCAGTACCTTAGTAGTCCTGGATACATTCTCATGACATTTGGCATTTGTAGCTGGAAGCCTACGGAAAATGTGAAGCAATGTGACCAACTGCTGGCAAGCTTCTAGAAACATGTTGACATGGATGATGATGACTATCCGATCCATTATGAGATAGCAGCCAGAGAGGACTGGATCAGTCTGCTGTACTTCATCGCACTATTTCTACCATACTCTTAATCCTTTATAGACAAGGAGAAGCATTATTTCCAAGAGATGTTTGTCAAGTTCTCGAAACAAAACTCGGGCAACATGACAAAGAAGTACAGAGAGATTAGGTGCATGTCACATCAATGACAACAATGCAATGATGCGACGCACCACAACCACCAACAACAACATGACGTGACATGGTGGTGACCATGATAACACAAAGATGTGATGAACTGTTATCATCGCATGGCAGGGGCCACCACAACACTGTCACAACATGAGGACTGGCCGCAACTGCAACCTGGAAGCAAGAACAACGTGACACTGTAGTTACCACAATGACACCAAGGTGCAATGAACATGTTACCAGACAAGGCCGCCACAATGTAACGCCATTACAACACTAGGGCCACAACCACAACACAGAGGCAAACACATTGTGACGATGTAATGCTGAGGTGCCAAGGTGGCCACAATGATGATGATGGTGATGAGTCAGCAAAGGTGCACATATACCCATGGGTAAACCCATGTGTGTACCTGCACTTACAATGTAGGTCTGGGAACAGCAAGTGTTATGGTATAAGACAGGCTTTAGCCCCTAACGGACCCTATACTATATTTTTCACTTTTTTCACTTATTCCCTTTACTTTACAGACACGTGACACTTCACTTTCAACACTTGTCACAGTCGCCCCACATGGACAACCTCTTATCTTCTAACCTATGCTAGACACAGCCCTTATCTCTTATCAACAACATGAGGCTGCACCTTATCTATGTGCTTCCATTCCTATACCTCATGCCTTCCTCTTATCATACATGCATTGCATGCATGTTTATACTTCTTTCCTATCTCCATGGACATCATGACTTATGATCCATGCCTTAGACTCATGTCATGTGTTACGCGTAGCGTTGCGTACGAGGATCCGGAACGTCGGACGCGGCCGAGGTTTAATCCGAGGGGCGGACGACGGGTCGGTCGTCGGGTTAAAGGTGAACGAGGGGAGTTCACTAGGAATCGCCTAGGAACTTACAGAGTAACTCAGGAGCGTACAGTGGCTCTTAGAGGTCCGGGGATTGGTTCAAGAAACAACGCTAGATTGCGAAGATCAAGAATGGGACTACAAGTACAGGCAGCTGCGGTATAAATACTCGACAGTACGTAAGCATCAGAAGTCCGTAGAAACGGACGGAACTACTGCGGATGAGTCACTACGTATGTGTCAATGTGAATGGAACGGAACGACGACGCCGTTGTGAGAGAAGCGGCGGAGGAGAGAAGGCTGTCCATGGAAACGTACGGAAGGATTAAGGAAAATACCCGGGGTCAGTTCCGGTAGGACTAGAGGGAACGGCGTCTGACCAGAAGGCGGGATAAAGAAGCTGCCGGGTCAGCGATACGACGAATAAGTAGTGCTCCCAGCAAGGGCCGGGGTCGGAGTAGGCAAAAGAAAAGAGGAAAACAGACTGACGCAATAATACGACCGTAACACCATTGTACTAGTCTTATTCTTATATTATACAATCCAAGTATACTTTCTAGTCTCTTCCCCTTAGACTTTTATAAGTCATTGTGCACTTCTGACACACTCTGTTAGTGCCAAGGCATTCCCCTTGAGCACACCACTCCTTACCTTAAGCCCATACCAAATCAAACATTGACTCTCTTTAACATTTAACATCTCTTTGTATATATTTTATATAACACACATAGTTTCCATGTTAGCTGGAGCATTCACAATGTTTTTCCCAGAAATGGTGGCCTTGAGACAGTGGCTGTACTCTAAATATACAGGATCTAAATAGAAGATCTCAGTGGTATTTATACAACATATTCCTGTGAATTCCCTGTTATAATTCAGCAATAGAAATAAGTAGGACATGCCTAAGTGTTACGGTTGTATTATTGCAATGGTCTGTTTTTCTCTTTTCCTTTGCCTATTCTGTTGGAGTGATCACTCATAGTCCTCGCCTATGCTTACATAACCTGTTACTTAACTGGTAGTACCGCTGTACCATAGCTTTCTCCTGTTCGCTATCACGAATAACCTATTGCCGCCCCTCTACGGCTGATCACCCATCGACGGCTCCGGTGCCTGACTTTTCAACATATTCTGACCCCAGCCCCTGCTGGGAACACTACCTCTTTGTAGTATTGCTGACCCAGCAGCTTCTCTACCCCGCTTTCTGGCCTGACACTGTTCCTTTGGATCCTACCAGAACAGGCCCCGGACTTACTGCATAATCCTCTAGTACATTCTATGGACAGCTTTGCTCTTCCGCCACTTCTCTCACAACAGCGCTGTCTTTCTGCTACCTTCCCACTGACTCATACATGCTCACTCATCCGCAGTAGTTCTGTCTGCTTCTATGGAATTCCACTGTTTACATATGACTTAGTATATATACCTCCGCTGCCTGTATAGTAGATCTTATTCTTGATCTTCGCAATCTAGCATTGTGTCTTGAACCACCCCTGGACTTCTATTAGTCACTGCACACTACTGAGTGCTCTGTGAGTTCCAAGGCAATTCCTTGAGAACCTCCCTTGTATACCTTCGACCTGGTGACCGACCCGTCATTCACACCCTCAACCCGATGACCGACCCATCATCCATATCCTCGGATTGAACTGTGAACGTCCCGGCGTTCCAGTTCTTCATTTGCAACGCTACGCGTAACAAAAGATCAAGAATCTCCCTCCATCCCTCCTATTCACAGAGCAGGACTGCCCCACCTTTGTCACCATAGCCCACTTGTCGAGAACCCCTTGCTTTTGCCCTCCACAGTCAGATGATGAATCCCAAGTGCCCATCCCTGAGTATATCCCATGTCACTGTCAGCCCCCGCCCACAGGCCTCCCCCTGTCTGCACAACCCAGATCCCAGTCCTTCGTACCACCACCTCATACCCCCAGCCCTATCTCAGTCACCCCACCCCAGTCACCCATTATGTCCTCCACTGAGCTTAAAGCCGCTCTCCCCGCCGACTTCTCTGGAGAACCTGCTGACGCCATGTGTTGGATGAAGGCCATGCGTGCCTATTTTGCCATCAACCCCTCATTATACTCCACTGATGAAGCCAAGGTCATGACCACCCTGAATAAGATGAGTAAGGGCTGAGGTGTCTCCTTCTCAGAGATGTGGTATGATCTCATGGCCGACACCAACCTCGCCACCACCGAGAAAACCTTTGAGAAGCTGGCCTCAAACTTCCAGACCACCTTCTACCCATACGATATCAAAGCTACCGCCTGTCATGAGCTTGCCAAGCTCCGACAGAAATCCTTCCACACTTCCGGAGGCGTCTATGACGACGGCTTCCAAAAGTTCATCACTGACTTCCAGAACCTCACATTCAAGGCCGGAATGCAGGACCAGGACACCCTCATTGACCTCTTCTCCCTAGGATTAGACTCCTGTATCTCCATGCTCATCATTGGCATTGAGAAGCAACCTACCACTATCGCCAAATGGATCGCCAAAGCCAAGGCTTTCCATGCCCAAGTCTCCTGCATGGATGCCATCTCCAAGGGACGTACCCCACCGTCACTTACCCACCATCGCCCCACCACCAACCCCAACGCCATGGACATTGACACCATCCGGCTCAATAAGCTCACCCTAGCTGAACAGGCCAGATGTATCAAAGAAAGGCTCTGCTTCAAGTGCCGCAAAGGAGGCCACAACACAAGCAACTGTCCTACCACACCTGGTATCGCCTCGTCACCCACTCCCCGCCGCCTCCAGGACATCTGGAACACGGAGACTACCCGCACCCCAGCTACATCTTCCCCCACCCTGTCCACGCCCACCCCTTCTGCCGTTGACGCCTATATCAACACCCTGAGGACTCAGGGCAAGAACGAGGATGAGGTCCTCCAAGTGCTCAAGGTTTGCTTCGAGGAAATGCCCAAAGAAACCACCTCCGTTGCTGCTATCGACACCAAGGATTTTTAGAATGGGAAGCCACCTCAACGTCTCCTTCCCTACATATTTCCAATGTATTACTCACCCTGCCCAATAAACAAACACTTCTAGTCCCCGTTAAACTGCAGGCTCTTGGAAAAATTGTCGACACCTTCGCCCTCATTGACTCTGGCACCACCAGAAACTTCATTGACGTTGGACTGCTTACCCAAGCCGACTTCCCCTTACAACGCCTACCCCACCCAATCATCACACACAATGCGGATGGTACTGCCAATGCCAAGGGAACAATCCAATGGAAGACCCAAATTGGTCTAAAATTCCCCTCTACTGATGACAAGGAAGAACTCATGGTCCTAAGCCTGGGCTGCTGACGGATCATACTTGGGATGCCCTGGCCCCAGAAATGGAACCCTCAGATTGATTGGGCCAACAACCACATCACTCTCCCTCGTAATCCTCACCCCATTGACAATGAACTATACACTCACCAGCAATACCTGGTATGATACCTTGGACTAGATGTCGACCAGGAAATCTCGGAGCTCTACGACTCTCGCTACACCCCTTCTGTAGACGTCAACAAGATCACTATCTCTACCCAGCTAGCCCAGGAAACCGCACCCAAAGAGCAGGAGATTCTGACCTGGTGTAAAGACTTTGCTGATGTCTTCTCAGAAAAGACCCACGAGAAACTACCCCCTCACCGTTCCTACGACCATACCATCGACCTTAAACCTTCCTTTATCCCTAAGATCACCAAAGTCTATCCCTTGAACCCCACCGAACATGAGGCCTGCAGGGCCTTCATAGATGAACACCTGAAAACTAGATGTATCATCCCGTCTAAATCTCCACAAGCCTCGCCATTTTTCTTCGTCCCCAAAAAAGACAGAACCCTCTGCCCCTGTCAGGACTATCGATACCTGAACTCTCACACCATCCGCAATGCTTACCCGCTCCCACTCATTCCTGAGCTCATTGATGATATAAAAGAATCCACCCTCTTCACCAAGTTTGACATCCGCTGGGGCTATAACAACATCCACATCTGCGAGGAAGACCAATGGAAGGTGGCATTTATCACCCTGCTTGGTCTCTTCGAACCCACCGTCATGTTCTTCAGTTTCAACAATGCCCCCCCTATCTTCCAGGCATTCATGAACGATATCTTTGCAGACATGATCAGAGAGAAATGGCTCAAGATCTACATGGACGATCTGGGCATCCACACCAAGGATGACACCGCCCTCCATCATGAACGCACCTGTTGTGTTCTGCAACGACTCCGCGAACACAGACTATCCCTGAAGCTATCCAAGTGCTCTTTCGACACCTCTCGCATGGAATACCTCGGGCTCATCATCAGTCAAGGAAAGATTGAGATGGACCTCACCAAACTCAGGGCCATTCAGGATTGGAAACCGCCCTCCTCCATCAAAGCCGTTTGCTCCTTCATGGGCTTTGCCAATTTCTACCGGAAGTTCATACCCGACTTCTCCAACATTGTCGCACCTCTCAACCTCCTCACCCGGAAGAACGAGCCCTGGGCCTGGACTGGCTTTCAGCAGTGTTCCTTTGACCGGCTGAAGAAGATCTTCTCCTCCACCCCCATCCTTCTCATACCCGACGTCGCCAAACCTTTCTCCATTATGTCCGATGCCTCGCTCATCGCCACCGGCACAGTCCTGATGCAGAATGACACCAACAGAGACCCCCACCCCTGCGCATACTTCTTCTGCACCTTTGGTTCCACGGAACGGAACTACGACATCTACGACCGAGAGCTCCTCGCTGTCATCCTCACGCTCGCTGAGTGGCACCAATACCTACAGGGCACCAACCACCCAGTCACCATTATCACCGATCACAAGAACCTATCTTACATCAAAGACCCTCAGAAACTCTCTCGCCGGCAAGCCCACTGGTCACTCTTTTTGCAGGACTTCGACATCATTTGGCATGTCATGCCTGGTACCAAGATGGGACCAGCTGACGCACTCTCCCGAAAGGACCTCGTAGATACCTCCTCCGACAATAGTGATGCCTCCATTGTTCCGGACCCAGTTGTTATTAACGCATTAGACCTCACCCTCGCCCGTCACATTCAGTCCTCCTCCCAGTCTGACCCCCTCATCCTTAAGGCCATCCAGAACGTTCAGGAAGGCTCACCCCTCTTCCCTCGTTCTGCCCTCAAGGACTGGACTTTCGACGCTGGTCACCTGTACTACAAAGGCCGCATGTATGTTCCCCCTGCCAACTGATCCGCTCTCCTTCATGCACTATATGAATCTCCCACCATGGGCCATGCGGGCCACTTCTGCACCAAAGCTCTTGTTGAATGGGACTATTGGTGGCCCGGACTCACCACATTTGTCTCCTCCTTCGTCGCCGGATGTGCCATCTGCCAATCCGCAAAAGTTAATACTCATCCCACTGTTCCACCACTCTCACCCATTGCGTCCACCACCACTCTCCCATTTAAACAGCTCTCCATGGACCTTATCATGAATCTCCCTCCTACCAAAGGACATGATTCCTTATTGGTCATGGTTGACCAAGGCCTTTCAAAGGGGGTAATTTTATGCCCTTGCTCCAAAACTATCGATGCTCAAGGAGTAGCCACCCTTTTTTTCCTTCATGTGTTCAAACAGTTCAGTCTCCATGACTCCATCATATCTGACCATGGCCCTCAGTTTGCTTCCGCATTCGCCAAAGAGCTCGCTTGCCTCCTTCACTATGATGTCCACCTCTTCACCGCCTATCATCCACAGACTGATGGACAAACAGAACGAACCAACCAGGAAATCGAGACATACCTATGCATCTTCTGTGGCAATAACCCCTTGTCCTGGTCCGACCTCCTCACCACCGCTGAATTCCATCATAACTCCATGCCCCATAGCTCCACCAAAGTCTCCCCGTTCTCTCTCATCCTCAGCTATGAACCCCACTCCTATCCACCACTTGGAAAGACCTTCCTTCCCGCCCTGGAGAAACATCTCACACTCCTCGACAAAGCCCGTGATGAAGCACAAGCCGCACATGACGCCGCCCGTTGGATCATGACAGCGCACTCCACCCGAAGCTTCTCCCCCTGGAAAGTCGGAAATAAAGTTTGGCTTGAAGCCTGTAACCTCTGCATTAACTACCCTTCACAGAAACTTGCTTCCAAATGCCTGGGCCCTTTTGAAATAGCTCAGGTACTATCACTGCTCACATACCACCTCTGGCTACCACCCACCTGGAAAATACACGATGTATTCCACGCCTCTCTCTTATCGCCCTATCGCAAAACCCCCACTTTCGGTCCCAACTTCTTCCAACCACCACCGGATCTAGTCAGATCAGAAGAAGAGTACAAGGTTGACAAAATTGTGTCTCATTGGGGTGCACTGGGACGCCGCAAGTACCTAACCGCATGGAAAGGCTATCTGTCATTGGAAAACACCTGGGAACCTGAATCCAATCTCCACCATGCTCCTGACATCCTATCCACTTATAAATGTTCTTGAGGCCTGTCCTAAATGCACCCCCTCCTCCTTCCCCACCAGTATATGCCAATCAGACATGTCCTCATCCTCCTCCACCTCTTCCGACTCCTCTCGCCTTGCCTCGCCCATCCACTTGTGTCTGGTCTTCCCATGCCACTTGCCAGTCCGCTTTTTACACCTACTTTACACCGCAATACTCACTGATAGTCACCTCCTTGGCATCATTGAGCAAATGCCTTTCTTCTGGCTTGATGAAGTTTCCCAAGAACTTGTTTGTCTCTTTTTAGATGTCTCCACCACACAGGTGTACCACAGTCAAGCCGCCCCCAGTGACCTGCCTGCTCCTTTTGGTGCTCCAATGCATCTCCTCATCAACAATGCCCCCACCTGCATCCTGACTCTGTTACACTTACACGGGTTTGCCAATTTTGTAGAATGAATTCCCACTCATGCTATTTATGTTACCTTTCGCCACATCTTTCTCTGTATGTCCCCTGACAAATGCACCCGCTATGTACAGTTTGCTCTCTCTCCCTCTCCTCCTCTGCTCCCTGTCCCTGCCCCGGTATTTTCTGCTCCCACAGATCCCACCTCCATCTCCACCCCTTCTCCCACCATGGCCCTCATTGACTGCATATCATCACCTGTCCCCTCCGAGACCACTACTGCTGTTGACCCACCTGCTGTGGACCCCTTCAATGGTACCTGTTGTGACGACGCTACCATTCAGACAATTTGTACCTGGATGGCCCACACTGAAGCTGGAAATGTATTCTCCTCTCCCACATGTGTAGTCCCCTCTTCCCTTATCCGTCTGCCCGCTTCTGTGCTCACTGAGTGCTTTCGGTGTCACGCTCTGGGTCACTATTGCGAGAACTGCGTTCATTATTCCTACCCTCACTGTCACGTACCCACCCCTGGCCATGCTCAATCTAATTGTCTCTGCAACCAATGCAACGTTTGCAGTCGCTGGGGACATAGCGCCCAGTTTTGTCCCAGTCTACCATGCTCACGCTGCACTCAGTTTGGACATGTACTTGTTGACTGTCCATTCAAGAACTTATCGGCAGATCAGGCTGAGGATATTTATGGAGATAACCGTTCACTTTTCCACCCTGGAGGTAACCTTTAGAGGGTTTACTCAGAGAATCGAGCCTGGGACTCAATTGTTAGAGGGGAGTAATGTTATGGTTGTATTATTGTGATGGTCCGTTTTTCTCTTTTCCTTTGCCTATTCCGACCCCGGCCCCTGCTGGGAACACTACCTCTTCATAGTATTGCTGACCCAGCAGCTTCTCTACCCCACTTTCTGGCCTGACACCATTCCTTCAGATCCTACCGGAACAGGCCCCGGACTTACTGCATAATCCTCTAGTACATTCTATGGACAGCTTTGCTCTTCTGCCACTTCTCTCACAACAGCACTGTCTTTCCGCTACCTTCCCACTGACTCATACATGCTCACTCATCCGCAGTAGTTTTGTCTGCTTCTACGGAATTCCACCATTTACGTATGACTTAGTATATATACCTCCGCTGCCTGTATAGTAGACCTTATTCTTGATTTTCACAATCTAGCGTTGTGTCTTGAACCACCCCTGGACTTCTATTAGTCACTGCACGCTACTGAGTGCTCTGTGAGTTCCAAGGCAATTCCTTGAGAACCTCCCTTGTATACCTTCGACCCGGCGACCAACCTGTCATCCATATCCTCGGATTGAACCGTGAATGTCCCAGCGTTCCAGTTCTTCATTTGCAATGCTACATGTAACACTAAGATTTGAGGGATCTGGAACACTAGCCACTGGATCAATTGTTATGTGTCTGTCTGCCACTCATAAGTGACTGCATTGACCAATCCAACTTGAGGAATATTTATTGTAAATGCCTTTTGCTGATTCTTTTAGTATTTGAAAGTTCAGTCCTAAGACTGTCCAAAACTGGTAAGCAAACCAAACCAAACTGACTAGGGCCAGTCCTGAACAGTCCAATCTTCTGGAATCTTGAAAAAGTTCACTTTTGATCTTTTTAGATTTTAAAAACAAAAAGACTGGTCCAAGACTGGTTGCAACCAGTTTTTTTGGGCAACTAATTATACCCTCTATCCAATTGAGGGGTACTTTCCATAATTTTTTCATATTTTTATCTATTTATTTACATTTTCTATTACTAATCTCAACTTTATATATACCCTTTAAATATAATATGTCATTTAAAAATGGCTGTATCTTTGGTTTTGTTGAGTCAATAAACAAAACCAAACATATTATAGACTTCCAGGAGTAGGTACTACAACACAACCATATAGTGCTAAGCATGATTCCCATGTTCTAATATAGTAATTCAATAATACTTTTTATATATACATTTCAAAAATAACATGCAGTGCAAAAATAGTCATATTGTAATGGACGTAGGACCAACAATCCCTACTACTCATATACAAGACTGGTCCTTATGACAAATAGAACGATGTTACGCATAGCATTACAAAAGAGGTCTGGAACATTGGGAGTGGCTGAGATTCAATTCAAAGATATGGACAACAGAGCGGTCATCAGGTTGAAGGGGAGCAAAGGGGGTTCTCAAGGGGAAGGCCTTGGAACACTCAGAGCAACTCAGTAGTGTGCAGAGGCTAACAGAGATCCAGGGGATGTTTCAAGAAACAACACTAGATTGCGAAGATCAAGAATAAGGCTAATAGTACATGCAGTGAAGGTATAAGTACTCTAGTGTACATAAGCAGTAGAAGCCAATGGAAGCAGGTGAAACTACTGTGGACTGACAAATACATATGAGTCAAGTGGGAAGAAAATGGGATGATGACACTGTTGTAAGAGAAATGGCGGAAAAGGTAAGCTGTCTGAGGAATATACAAGAATGTCAGGGAGAAAGTCCAGGGCCTGGTCCAGTAGGATCCAAAGGAACAGCGTCAGGCCAGAAAGCAGAATAAAGAAGCTACCAGGTCAGTGATATGATAAAGAGGTAGTGTTCCCAACATGGGTTGGGGTCAGAGTAGGCAAAGGAAAAGAGAAAAACAGAGGCACGCAAGAGTACAACCATAACATTACCCCCTTCTAACAATTGAGTCCCAGGCTTGATTCTCCTGGTAAACCCTCTAAAGACTACCTCTGGGGAAGATAAGCGATCGGTTATCTCCATAAATATCCTCAGCCTAATTTGCCGATAAGTTCTCAAATGGACAGTCAATGAGTACGTGCCCAAACTAAGTGCAGCGTGAGCATAGGAGACTGGGGCAAAACCTGGCGCTATGTCCACAACGACTGCAAACATTGCATTGGACACGGAGACAATTAGATTGAGCATGGCCTGGGGCAGATATGTTACAGTGAGGGCAGAAATAATGAACGCAGTTCTCATGATAGTGACCCAAAGTGTGACACTGAAAGCATTTGGTTAACACAGAGGCGGGTGGGCAAATAAGGGCAAAAAAAACTATGTGGGTAGGAGAGGAGAATATATTGCCTGCTTCAGTGTGAGCCATCCAGGTACAGATTGTTTGGATAGTGGGGCCATTGTGTTGGCTTCTGTTAAAAGGGTTGATGGTGGGGAGGTCTGCTGTGGTGGAGGTTTTGGACAGGACGGAAGACAAGATGCAGTCGAGGAGTGTCATGGGAGGAGAAGGGACTGAGATGGAGGAGGGATCAGGAGGTGTGGAGAAGACAGGAGCAGGGATGGGAAGAGGTGGTGGTGAAGGGGTAAGCATGGAGTGTATGTAGTGGGTGCATTCCTCAGGAGACATGCAAAGAAAGATACGATGGAAAGTGATGTAAATGTCACAGGTGGGGATTTGTTCTACAAAATTGGCAAAACCATGAAGATGTAGGATAGTTAGGATGTGAGAGAGAGCATAATTGATGAGGAGACACATTGGAGCACTGAAGGCCACAGGTAGGTCACTGGGAGCAGCTTGGCCATGATATATCTGAGTGGTTGAGACATCTAGAAAGAGACAGATGAGTTTCTAAGAGACCTCATCAAGCATGAAGAGGGGTAGGCGTTCAATGATACTGAGGAGGTGGCTATCAGTAAGTATTGCAGTGTAGAGGAGGTGTAAAAAGCGGACTGGCAAGTGGCTTGGGAAGACAGGATGTAGGCATATGGGTGAGGCAATGCAGGATGAATCTGAAGATGCAGAGGAGGAAGAGGACATAGCGTATAGGCATATACTGGGGGGGAATAAGGGGATGCGTCTAGGATAAATTTCAGGAGCATTTATAAGCAGAGAGGATGTTGGGGGCATGGTGGAGATTGGACTCAGGTTCCCAGGTGTTTTCCAATGATGGATAGCCTTTCCATACAGTCAGGTACTTGCAGCATTCCAGAGCACCCCAATGAGACATGATCTTGTCAACCTTGTACTCTTCTTCTGATCCGACTAGATCTGGTGGTGGTCTAAAGTTGGGACTGACGGTGGGGGTTTTATGATAGGAGGATAAGAGTGAGGCATGGAAGACATTGTGTATTTTCCAGGTAGGTGGTAGCTGGAGGCAATACACAAGTGGGGATAGTACCTAAGCAATTTCGAAGGGATCCAAGCATTTGGGGGCAAGTTTCCAGGAAGGGTAGTCAATGCAGAGGTTGGAGGCCTCTAACCAGATCTTATCTCTGACCTTCCAGGGAGAGAAGTGTCGGGTGGTGTCCAGCCATGATCCAATGGGCAGAGCCATGTGTGGTCAGTGCCTCATCATAGGCTTTATCAAGGAGTGTGAGACATTTTTCCAGGGCTGGGAGGAAGGTTTTCCCAAGAGGCAGGTAAGAGCAGGGTTTGTAACCAAGGAGGAGGGAGAATGGGGAGACTTTGGTGGAACTGTGGGGCATGGAGTTGTGATGGAACTTGGTGGAGGTGAGGAGATTGGGCCAGGACATGGGGTTATTGCCACAGAAGATGTGTAGGTATGTCTCAATTTCCTGGTTGGTTTGTTCTGTTTGGCCATCAGTTTGCAGGTGATAGGTGGTGGAGAGGTGGACGTCATAATGAAGGAGATGAGCAAGTTCCTTAGCAAAGGCAGAGGCAAACTGAGGACCACAATTTGAGATGATAGAGTTGTGGAGTCCGAAACATTTGAATACATGGAGGAAAAAGAGAGCAGCTACTCCTTGGGTGTCGATAGTCTTGGAACAAGGGCATAAAATTACCCCCTTTGAAAGGCCTTGGTTGACCATGACCAATAGGGAATCATGTCCCTTGGCAGGTGGAAGGTCTGTGATGAGATCCATAGATAGTTGTTTAAATGGGAGGGTAGTGGTAGAGATGATGGGAGATATGGGAGGCACAGTGGGATGGGTGTTGACCTTCAATGATTGGCAAATGGTGCAACTGGTGACAAAAGAGTTAACAAAGGTGGCAAGTCCAGGCCACCAGTAGTCACGTTCGACAATGGCCTTGGTGCAGAAGCGTCCTGCATGGCCAGTGGTGGGAGAGTCATGGAGGGTATGAAGGAGAGTGGCCCGGTTAGCAGGGGGAACATACATGCAGCCTTTGTAGTATAGATGTCCAGCATCAAAGGTCCAGTCTGCAAGAGTGAAATAAGGGAAGAGTGGAGAGCTGTCTTGGACACTCTGGATGGCCTTAAGTACTAGGGGATTGGCCAAGGAGGACGATTGAATGTGGCGGGTGAGGGTGAGGTTGAGTGCGTTGATTACTATGGGGTCGGGGACAATGGAGGCATTAGTGTTGTTGGAGGTTGTGTCGACAAGGTCGTTCCAGGAGAGCACATTAGTGGGTCCCATCTTGGTGCCAGGTAAGACATGCCAGACAATGTCAAAGTCTTGTAAAAAGAGCAACCAGCATGCTTGCCAGCAGGAGAGTTTTCAGAGGTCCTTAACATAGAATAAGTTCTTATGATTGGTGAAGATGGTGATCAGATGGGTGGTGCCCTGTAGGTATTGGTGCCATTCTGCAAGGGCAAGGATGATGGCGAGGAGCTCGTGGTTATAGATGTTGTAGTTGCATTCAGTGGATCCAAAAGTGTGAGAGAAGTATGCACATGGGTGTGGGTCTTCATTGATGTTGGTCTGCATCAATACTGCTCCAGCAGCAATGAGGGAGGCATCAGACATAATGGAGAAAGGTTTAGCAATGTCTGGTATGAGAAGAATAGGGGCAGAGGAGAAGATCTTCTTCAGATGATTAAAGGTGTGCTGTTGGTAGCCTGTCCAGGCCCAAGGCTCAGCCTTTCAAGTAAGGAGGTTCAGGGGGGTGATGATGTTGGAGAAGTCTAGTATGAACTTCCAATAGAAGTTGGCAAAGCCCATAAAGGAGCGTACTGCCTTGATAGAGGAGGGAGGTTTCCAGTCCTGGATAGCCTTCAACTTGGTGAGGTCCATCTCAATTTTGCCTTGTCCAATGATAAGACCGAGGTATTCCATATGAGAGGTATCGAAGGAACATTTAGACAGTTTCAGGGATAACCCATGCTCATGAAGTCGTTGCAAGACACAGTGGGTTTGTTCATGGTGGAGGGTGACGTTGTCCTTGGTGTGGATGCTAAGGTCGTCCATGTAGATTTTAAGCCACTTTTCTCCCAGCATATCAGCAAAAATGTCATTCATGAATGCTTGGAAGGTGGAGGGTGCATTGTTGAAGCCAAAGAACATTATGGTAGGTTCAAAGAGTCCGAGAGGTGTAATAAACGCGGCC
>JBBPTZ010000751.1:0-15489 GCA_038094315.1 Phylloporus cf. tubipes
GAATATAGGACTGTCTGACTGTCATATTATACTTCTATGATCACCACAATACTGGTCCAGATTTATTTGATTCATACAAAAGTGATGCCTGGTGCATAGACTATGACAAACACATGTGAACATGGTGAAACGTTTCATTTATTATTACAGACATATTCATGTGCAACCAGTCAGCATCAAGAGTGGCTCAAGAACACCGCATACAACTTACCACCACCAATCAATCCACTCAACATATCTGTCTGTCTATTTTTTGGGATCATCATTCCTCTTATACTAATAAAACAAACGGGGACACTCTTTGGGTGACTGAAATGGTATCCATAGCATCAAAGGAGCTTCATATAGCACTTCAAGACGGTCCTGTATTTTTTTCTTCAGTGACTCCCTATTCTTTTCTACTCTACCCTCTATATATTGATCGAATAAATCAGGTGTGCATCTGGAGGTCTCAAATAGCACTGGGTTGGGATATTATATGCTGTAGAGCAGTCAGAGACAGCTCCGATTATTTTTGGAGACATCTGAGACATGTTCACTGACATTTCTGGACCTTATTTTTTTATTCCCGAATTTCATTGGCATATGTCACTCGAGATTTGGCGAAAATACATTGAAGTTTTTGCATATTTCAGTGAGTTTGCAGACCAATGAATTTCATCGAGTCCCCATCCTTTTTCATTGATTATCACTTCGAATTTATGGCATAAACTACGTGGATTTCGATGTTTGTACTTCCCACAGCGTAAATGCTCACTTTGGTAAATGCGATGCTAAACGCGCACTTTTGATACGTCCATTTGTGCATGTTTAGCGTAGCGTTCACCAATGTGCACAGATGAACACAACAGAAGTATGCGTTAGTGAATGCGACACATATCATGTGCAATGGGAATTATCGCATATGTTGAACCATAGATCCCGATCAACAACACGTGTGATACACTGCGTCAAGTGACGGTAACGCACGATGTGGCGTATCACATGTGGCATGATAAGGTTGCCTGTGTCAGTCGTGCATGGATCGGTGTGGACGCGGAGTGTGGAACACGAATGAGGAGCAGGGCATACGAACTAGGAAAGGATTGATCGTTTTGATCGATCAGAATCGATAACGACCGAACAACGCTCACCACGACAAATGACTGGCAAAGTGAAAAAGAAGGTGACACAGAAGGTGAGCGTAGAAAAAAAAGGAGAAGAACGGTGACTCACTCAGAGAACAGAAGGCGGCAGCAGCAGGGGAAGGGTCAACGACAATGATAACAAAGGTGTGTGTGTTGACGACGACGACAGACGGAGTCATTCTGTGATGGGGGGACGAAAAGCTAAACGACATACAGAAAGTAAAGGTTGGCGACTCTCTGTTGCTGGTGGAGAGCTCATCGAAGCGGACGGATGGGAAACATGCAGTAGAGGAATCGGTGGGGCGCAAACACGAGTTAGAACGACGGGCGAAGGAGGCAATCATGGGCTACGCACGATTCGATCTGGCGGCACACAAGAACAGCATCAAATTCGGGAAATGGAACGATCGGCGATTGAATCAGCACCAGGTAAAGGAGCTAATAGGATCGTTTCTTCACCTGGGCGCGGACAGGTTCTCGATCGCGAATGCGATCCCACTGGTCGTGTTGAAGGGCGACCTAGTGAACGGAACGTACTCGGAGACGTTCACACCGGGGGTGGACGGAGGGTTGACGCTGCCGGTGCTGCAGCTGACAGAGAGTGGAAAGGGGCAGGGAAGGATCCATGCGGCAGGTGGACAACACCGGATGTACGCGATCGAGGGCTGGAACAAGCTGGTCAATAAGCAATACGATGATCTGGTGGATCAGCGCAACGAGCTCGAAAAGACGGACCTGGATGATGTGGAACAGAAAGTGATCGACGAGGAGAACACGGTGGTGAAGCCATTGCGGGACAATCTAAAGGAGCGGCTCGACCTGGGGGGCCAATGGATGGTGCTGCTGTACGATGCGAGTGAGTGAACGGTTTCGCATGGAATTGTGGTAGCTGGCACCCAATCATGCATGTTGTACCGAAAGGGACAAGATGCATGATCGGGCGTCGGACGAAAAGAACATGCATTGACAGAGAAACGTACTTGTTTTTTTTACAGGCAAGATCGACGGGAGCCTGGGGTTACATCTGTCGCAAAACCTGAGCGAACACGTGTACAAAGAAACGCCGGAAGAAGGACTTCTCCACTTCTTCCGGTCGGAGAGGTTGAGAGGAAAAACGTACGACACGTTGGAGATGAAGGAGGGGGTGACAGGAGCACGGCGGAAGTGGATGGACCTGCTGACGCAGGACTACGTGTGGAAAATGATGGTGGCGCTGGAGCCGATGGGGATCCATATGTTCGACGGTTGTGGGGACATGCGACTGAACGCATTTCGCTCTGTAATGATGGGACCGAGTGGAGGGGTGAGTGTGATCCATTCTGTGAAGAAGGGGGATGGAACACGTGAGTGATGGAAACGCTCGACAGATGGTTGCGCACGTTTCAATCGCGATGGAGACTCTGGTGCTCGCATGCTTCAACGACATGTGTGTGGAGGACACGCGTGTGGAGGAGCTGTTGTTGCTGGCAAGCCGACCAAAGACGGGGGAAGGAAAGGAGGCGATGAAAGCGCTGAGAAAGATCTTCACAGAGATGATCGAGGCACCCACACAACCAAAGGCTGCAAACTTCGCCATCCGACAGACGTTCGACGACGCGTTCGTGCAGCATCTCGGACAGGAGACAGAGGTGGAAACACTGTTCGGAAACAAGAACTCGCGTCGGTGGAGGAAGGCATTGGTGGCATACCTAACAGAGATCATACAGGTACTTCCTGCAGTGATCGAGACGATCGAGACGATGGAGGTGCCAGGGGAGGAAAGCGATCGGGCTGGACGACGTTGTTTGAAGTGGTGTGTGGCGAAGATGAAGGTGTACCGGTACCGTGTGGAGACGGCTGCGACAACGGTGACGACGTTGATGGTTCCATTCATGAGTCGGTCGGTGTTCACGCACCTGACAGCGCACTTGAAACGGATAGAGTGTGCACTGCACGAGGTGAGCAAACTTGTTATCTATTTTTCTTCATCTGTCTGCCAGACCTTCCCCTCCATCGTATCCCTATCATCGATGTCACACATATCAGATGTGAGCTAAAGTGCGTGCTTCGTCATGCGAGACGAAATGTATGTTCAGGATAGGTTGACATCTTATACCACTTCACCTTGTGCTCTATTTCCACGATGTAAAACGAAAACAGGAATGCTAACATGCTCCCTATAGTTCGCTCGATGGTTCGAACCACTCATCGACATGTACCAAGCTATGGGTCGCATTTGGACACCCGGATCGGCGACAGCTGCGATGATCCGTGCTATCTTCGGACACCGGGACATCGAATCACACAAGAAGTTCCGGGCCGTGAATGCGGTGAGTATGCAATTGATTGATCGACCGTCGAATACCAATCCGACTCACATCGTGGATCCCCCAATGTACGACAGGTCGTAGACGTCATCTTCTCTGATTACGCGTCCTTTGTCAACATGGAGACACAGCTGCTGGAGTCACCCATTCCCGAGCACATCAAGCCCCAGGCTTGTCTGTTGGCAGTCTTCGGTGTCACTGTCTCAGGAACAACCACGAAGTCCATGAAGGCCGCTCAAGCAGCCTTGAAGAAGAAAACACCATCCACCGTTACGACGAAAGGTATGAAAACGACAACAACACGAAAATCGAAGGATGGGGATAGAACACACACAAAGAAGAAGAAGAAGGGAAAGGGAAAGGGTCGTGATGCCAATGAAAGTGAAGACGACGAGGATGATGAGGACGAAGACGACGAGGACGACATGGATGAGGATGAGGACGAGGAAGACGAAGAAGACGAAGACGGGGACAAGGACAACGATCACGACGAGGACGGCATGTCACGCGAAGATCGCCTTCGCGAACGTCATGAGAGAACGATGCGCAAACATCGCTCCCTCGTCACCAACCATGAGGAATGGGTCGAAACCCATGGCATACTCGTCAACAGCAAGACCACCAGACGCACCAGGAAGTCCAAAGAAGCCCCCACCGTTGAATATCCAAAGCCCAAGTTCGACGCACCATGGACGAAGTTGTCCCACATTTCACACGACCAATCACGCCTTTCCATGCGAGGGCTCACCCTCATTGAGTTCACGTCATGGGAGTGGATGGACATGTCCACCAAGAACTTCGTACGTACCATGCGTGGCCTTGCAGCCGGCGCCCTCGCCGAGGCCAGCCTTATCGTCTCGTACCGACACGAGATGATATACTGCCATCCAGATCGTGGTGCGATGACCTTGCGTCTTCGCATACAAGACATCCTCGCACCATTTCTGGAGGAGCGTGACGAGGAGGAGACGACCAAGTATCGTCAAGCGACCCTCTTCAACGTCGTCCCTCCTTCCGCCGGTTTGCAGGGCGGCTCGATGCGACGTGAGACGATACTCACCGAAGGCACCTTGCCTCCCAAGGGATGCATCACCTGGGCAGATGGGATCTACCCAGTTGCTGGCGAGAAGGGGATACATGTCCACATCTTGAGCGACGAGCTGAAACAGCTCGAATGCGAACTCGCGCTCAGCACTCAACAGCGAACCGTCCAGAAGGCCATCGATGCGTTCCAGAACTTGCGTGTCGCCTGGCACGATGCAGGAAACAAGATCACCATGCGTGACAAGCCTCTTCTTGATGCCGACGTCGCGAGTGCCCTTCACGGTCTCGTTTCTGTGAGTCCTTCTTCGTTTCTCACTCTCTTGATCGCTCACTCTCCTCTGATGTGCATCTCTGATCACACTGCAGGCGCTGAGCGTGAATGCATACCGTCAAAGGCATTTGGGAACGCGTACCGTCGACATGGATCCAAAGGAGGCGCTGGCTGCTGGACAGCGTCTCCGTGTTCGCATTCGCTCCGACGTGTATGGTCACAACGAGACCCTGGGTGATGAATTTCACATGGGTGCACCCGAGGCCCTCCACCAGATGAACGTGCCGACGAAGGCGGAGTCCATCTGGCACCTGCAAGAATTGTCACGTAAATACAAAGGATGGTGCGACACTCATCCTCTCAAGCCATCCGGCGACAATGCTGAGCACACCCGTGTGCCCTTCAAGTACGAGCGTGGAGAATTCACAGGTCCTGAGGTCACGATGGAAATCACAGATGGCGATGGCGATGGTGATGGCGATGGCGATGGTGATGGCGATGGCGATGGCGATGAGGACGAAGAATCACAAGATGAGGACGACGAGGACTATGGAGATGAAGACAAAGAATCGCAAGATGAGGACTATGGGGACGATGGGGATCGTCAGTCTGATGCATCTGGTGCCGATAGTCCTCCGCCATCAGAGCCGATGGAAGAAGACCAAAGTTCGGACGCGTTGGTGAGTATAATAGATGTATGTGACCGTCGATCTAAATCTATTCTTCCATCCGTACAGGAGATCGACTATGGTCTTCTTGAAGACCTCCCCATCACATCCAGTGGGGAGTTCCTCACATCTGAATCGCCTCCCCCTCCCCCTCCCAATCAGTTGTCTGTCGGTACGTCCAATGATACGTCCCGGTTTCTGTTGTCTTTCTCCTTTTTATCACTAGATTTCTGTTCTACCTATATTGACTTATCAACATGCTTAACATGCACTTTCGACACGTTCGTTTGTGCCCATTTCACATGTCGACAACGAACGTGTTTTCTTCACCACGTCTTTCATTCCTGTCACTCGCTGCTTCTCTCTCGTCCCCGTCTTTCTTTCTTTCTTTCTCTTTCTCGTCACACACAATAACCATCCCCTCCTTTCAGTCCCACACCCTTCCTCCACACGCACCTCCGATGTCGCTCGCCGGCCTGTCTCTTCCGCCCCCATCCTTGACGGCGTCACAGAGGCAGACGAGGTGAGCAGCTTCTCAGACAGCCTCGACGCCCCCTCCGACCCCATCGACACATACACGAACATCAACGACACCCCCTTCCCTCCAACCCTCCATGCATCTCCACCCACCATACATGCCAGACCGTCCCTCCCCAAATCAAAGAAACGCGAACGTGCTCCCACCACCTCCTCCTCAGGCTCCAAGGACGGTCGCACTCATCCCGACGACTCCACCCACACCCGCTCCCTCAGTACGTCGGCCCCTCCTCTACTTCTTCCTTTCCTCCTCTCTGCTGACGTTCCTTCAGAACCCGTCGCCAAACGTGCCAAACCATCCAACGTTCATGCCGACTCCATCTCCCGCCCCTCCAGGTCCTCCAAGGGCAAGCAACGCGTCCTGGACACCTCTCCTCCTTCCTCCTCCACCCATGCAGCTCTCGACGAATCCATCTATCAGGCTTAGCCATTGTCATCCTGTCCCTCTTCCTCCACACTTTCCATCCCATCCTGACACACTCCTTCCTTTCGCCCATCCTACTACTTCCCGTTTCTACCTTTGTAACACTAGTCCAGTCCTGAATTGAACGTATGTCTTGCGTGCTCCCCTTGATCCAACCTGCGGGTCAACGCCATGTGCCACAATAAACGCCACCTTCATGATCTAAAAAAGGAAAGAAAGAAAGAAATCGGTCACACCATTGTCAAACTCGATCGCATCGATTTCTCCCCCTCCCAGTCATTCTGTGTTGCCGTTTACCCCCCTTTCATTCCCTGACCACCTTCACTAGCTCGCCTGCTCGCCATCCCCTCACCAACCTCTCTTATGCACACCGCAGACGTCTTTTTCCCCTTCATACGGTCATACCTCGTTTTTCACCGTTCCACCGTCTTCACTGTGTCTTCCGATCTTCTCCAGCCTGTTTCCAAACCCCTCCCTCGTGCTTCTTGAGCCTACATCAAACTGACGCACTTCCTCCTCTTCCGTTGTTCTTCCATAACATTGCTGTCCATACGTCTCAGCATCGACGTGTTCTTCCAACGGTATGTCTTACCTCGCCCTCTCTCTCACTCCAATCCATTCCAACTTGGTCCCATCATTATCCTGAAGTGCAACATCACGATCACGGTTGCGGTGGCAGTCATAGTCTCCGAGTCGGTCCTGGTCATGGTCATAATCGTCTCGTCCCTTCCCCCGAACTCCGACCTCTTCACACGACTCAATGGGTATACGTATTCATAGTACGTACTTCACCCTTGTCGCCGCTGAAACGTACGATATAATAATATGCATATATATTCTGTTCTGTTCAATACTTTCCCTGTGTCCCCTTGTCCCGACGACTCCAAGTCCACACAGCTTCTTTTCCTGACCTCTTAGACCATGTCCGATACCGATGACCACCGTCCCGCGTTCGACATGTCCGTGCCCTTCTTTCTCCTCCTCCTACTGACCTCCACCCTTTCTCCTTCTCAACAGACGCTTCTTTGATGACGATGAAGACGACAACGTCCCTCTCGTCGATGACGGTGCTCACGACCGCCCTTATGACGCCTCTGACGTCCCTGCCCGTCTCTCCGCCGACGACCCCCCACGTCAGTCCGACGTAGAGGCTGCCGTCTACGACCACGCCGACGACCTTTCCAGGGCCGACCACGTCGCTCTCTTCCACAACGCTCCCATCACCTCCCTCCCTTTCTCCCGCCTCAAGCGTCTCGCCAACGATCCTCATCCCATCTCCAAGTCCCGTGCACTCCGTCTCCTCGCCGCTCGCCATCGCTTGGACGTCGACCCCGACTTTATCCTCGACACCTCCGATCCCAACGTCATCCCTTCTGTAGGTCCACACTTCCTCGATCACGTCCTCTACCTTGGCGATCGTCGCGGCCTCGACGCCGCCCTCTCCTTCGACCGTTCAGACCACACCCTCTCCTGCACCCTCAACTTCGCTGGCATCGCCCGTCTATGGCCGGACAGCAAGCCCACCCGCCTCCCCTTCGACGTCCACGGCCGTCTCATGGCCGTCGGCACTCGCAAACAGGAACAGCTCTGGATCGCCATGGTCCCGAACGAATGGCTCGTTCCCAACCATCCGTTCAACGCGACCGGCCTCTGGCCTCGTCTCCCCGAGCCCACCAGCGCGATGACCACCGAGCACGCCCTGATGCTCACCATGTTCTTCGCGGACGCCCTCCATGCATTTCGTCAGGACGACTTCGCCTGCAGAGAGAGATATCCGCTGCTTACCAGACACTCTGTCAACGACGCGACGGACATCCTGTAAGCCTCCCTGGTCCCCCTTCCCATCTCTTTCGAATCTCATGCCGTTTCGTTCTTCTCAGCGGTCATATTGGCGAACGCTCCAGGGACATACACCTTCGGGTGGTCGACCTCGAACGGATCCATGCACACTTCCTGAACGCTTGGGACGCCTGGGTGGCGAGAGCCCCCGTGTTGTGGAAACGAGATCGCTTCCTGCTGGACAACTCACCCGTCGGCATCACCGTGCGATACGGCCAGAATCAACCTGTCGTCGTTCCCAATCGCATCTCTGCAGAGCGCCTGTGCTGGAAGCGCGACCACGTGTACGACCACATCAAACACTTTACGTTCTCGTTGGCTACTCACATCAGGTGGGTGCTGATGCCTTCTTCCTTTCCAAAGCTAATTTGTTCGTTCTCCTCAGTTTTCTCGTCGTCCATGAATGGGAGGACCTTTCCAGACATGTGGTGGTCGCTCAACATCCGGTCGCCTACGACGATCCAGATCCGGAGCTGCGCAACCCGGTGAACCTGCGTACGTATCCGGTGGAAAACAACTTCGGGGAGGTGCTGAACGTGTACGACGAGGAGGGATACCGAATCATCCGACAGAGGATCACTCGATACACGCCTACAGGGGGGCTGATGGACCTATCCCTGGCTCACACGCTATTTCAGACAGAACCGGACGACTTTGGGCACGTTCGGAACGACGTGAAGTATACCCTATATCCGCTGGCATTCACTAGACGGCTGGGGAACGTTCAGGCGGACGGGGTGATCGCACCGTTTGGTCGACGGATGAATTTGCTTCAGGAGAAGCTACGCCGTAGGAATCCAAGGGTTCCTGAGCGAAACAACAATGACAGCGATGAAGATGACGAGAATGAGAACGAGAATGAGAATGAGAACGAGGAGGACGAGGAGGACGAGGAGGACGAGGATGACAGTGATGCTGAACCAGGTCGTCATGGTCGGGAGAGAGGTCGCCGACGTCGTCGTCATCCTCGTCGTGAGGACAGCCCACACTCAGAGCAGAGCGACTTGGAGGAAGATGTGAACACGGACCTGATGCTTCATGTGGTCTGTTCACAGATATACAACTCGTCGTCGCACCGGGTGCGGGATGCAGCGAAATTCCATGAGGTGCAGCTGGGACTGATTACGAGCTCGTTTGCGGGGACAACCGCTAGCAGCGCAGCATCGAAGAACCGATGGCGAAGGAATGTGGAACGGTGCCGGGGGGACCTTCCTCATGTGCGATGTGCGGAGAAGCTGTCTGGACGGAATCAACCTCAATGCATGCGGTACGAGAACACGTACCGGGTGGACCTGAAGCGGCTTCCTTCGAGGAAGCGTCGTGGAGAGTGCGTCATCCGATTTCATTGTTATGTGTTTTGGAGCGTAGAGACTGACGTGATCGACGTGCGTTCTGCAGCATCGTCTATGCAGAAATCGTGGTGCCGTTGACGAAGTCGTGGTCGCATCCGAGCGTGCTGTCGGCGATCAAGGATACGAGCGTCGTTCTGAAGGACGGGGTGGGTCTCCTGGTCGAGTGCGTTCGTCGGGATGGACACTGACGTCAACGTTCGCGTGTTTTCTTAGGTTGTATCTGATCTGTTTCGATGTGCGACGTACCCGTTGACGTGTCTGATCGAACGGCTGTGGGAGAAGCACGAGCCGCATCTGAAGGAGGAGTACCGGGTGGATCCGTTCGAGCTGGAGACGATGGCGATGCTGGAGCGTGCGCTGAACTATGCGCACACAGGGAGCGCGCGGGTGTTGACGAGGTCGCTGATGGACCGGGCGTGGCTAAGTCTGTCCGTGGTGAACGACGGGCTGCCATGCATCTCGAGTTCGTTCGTGCAGGCAGGATCCCTGTCGTCGGGCCACGTGCATGTTCGACGGGAGAAGTGGCCTGTGCAAGCGAGCACACGCATGCCGCTGACTGCGTCTCAGCGGTGTCAAGAGCTGACATATGGCAAGACACACTATACGGTGGGTGTCACCGTTTTTCGCTTTCTCTTCTCCCTTCTGCGTTCGTTCTTCGAGCGTTTGGCACATTTTCAGATGTCTCTAAAGCGAGCATTTCGCATCGCATCTTGTGTCACGTTTTTGTGATACGATGGTGACATGGTCTGCTCGTTTTCGAACAACTCTAAACCCTGAGAAGCATTTTTTTTTCGCATCGAGTTTAGCACACTTCCGGAGGGTCTCTGGAGTGCGCGGTTTGCGTAACGTCACGATTAGCGCACTTTCGGACACATCGAAAGTGCCCGTTTAGCATCGCGTTGCATCCAGCGCACTTCTGGAAGCGTCAGAAGTGCACCGTCTTCGACTCGTCGCATACCCTCCTTTCCACCTTGTCTGACGATGTTTCCGTTTCCATCAGACATATCTCGCTTCGTTCGCCATCAAGATCGCCACGAAACACACTCCGAATCCGGACCAGGAAGACATCGACCCCGTCCACCGCATCGCCACGTGTGCAGCCCAGATCGCACTTCGTAGCCTGATAAGCGACGCCAAGTCGCTCGTGAAAGACACTGTCCTGGCTGAAGTAAACCGGATCATCGACGACGAAGACCAGGACGCTGCAGCCGCGGTGGCCGCCAGGTCTCGCAAAAGAGCGCTGTTTAGATGGTACAAATCGGACCATCCGCTCTCGCTCGAACAGGACAGTCACGCAGCGCTGATCGAGGCCGTCGTCGTTCCGGTGAATGGGACGATGGCTCTGAAGGAGACAAATCCGCCGTCGATCAGCCTGACGAAGTTCGTCGAGGACATGCTCACGCATTGCAAAGCAGTCAACCCTCGATGGAAAGCGCCATTCGTTCGCCAGGGCCATTTCTTTCAAGTGATGCAGGTCGCAGTCCAGGAAGTGACACTGTTCTCACGACAACACGGGACATACAGCGAGAGAGAGACGACAGGGATCCTTCGGGACAGCTTCGTAAAGGGATGCTATGCTCTGAAGATAAATCAAGTCCCATGGTCAGCTCCTCCGACGCCTGGACGTCGCGGCGCGCCTTCGACGCGGGTGGTACACGATACGTGGATGAGTTTGGGAGCGAAGGATCCATCTCATAGGCCGACGTCGGTGGCGATAGAGGCACACGAGCGAACTCCGGCAGCGATCGCTCGTCGTGCGTCACAGAAGGTGATCACTCTGGACAATCGCGGAGAGTGGAGCGCTTTGGAGGTGACGTTGAAATCATTCCATTCGGTCGTCCACAAGACAGTCCTGCCTCGGGAGATTCTGGAGAACACATCGGACGAGAGGAACACAGAGGGGTACATCTTGGAGGCATACGAATTCGCGGTGGAGGCGTACGATGTGTCGAAACCGATGCATCATCTGGCGCTGATCGCTGGGATCGCGTGTTCAGGACTGTTGCCGAACGTGTTCGCTCCCAAGGACGAGATGGCGAACAGGCCCAGCGATCCAGAAGAGTTCGGAAGGTTCGTGCGCGATCTGGATTGGGTGTCGAGGGACAATCGATTGAGAGGCGTTCGGGACACTCAAGTGTTCGTTCGGATCGTGACGCTATACATCATTTGTATGATGGATGCGAGGTCACCGATCATTCGACGTCAAAAACAGAAAAAGAAAGAATCCAACCAGAAGTGGGTTCAGAAACACAGTGGGTGCCAGGATGTCGACGATCGGGTTTGTGCTCACGACGAAGAGACCAGGCATGAAAGGAATCACGTACTTTCTCCTCTGCAGACTGGGTCTGGCGAAAGTGAGAACGGAGAGAGGGTTCAATTCTGCTCAGTGGCAGACTGACATCATGCCACTGTCTTCGGAAGATCTCGAAACATTGTATGGAAATGTGATGTCGAAGATACAAAAAGACGCAAGGTATGGCGGGTATGATGCGATACATCACATGATGGGTGCGAAATGTGCGGACTTGTTGGCGAAGAACGGATTTGTGAAGAAACGGCCAACAAATGAAACAAACGAAGGATCGACGAGTAGCGCTGGAAGGGGGGAAGGAGGGTCAAAGCGTCGTGAAAGAGAAGAAGAAAGGATGGATGAAGAAGAGAGTTTGGATGTGGATGTGGTCGGATTGCGACGTCAGAAGAGAAGGATGAACTAATGACATTCTGTGTAAGTAGTTGGAAGTCTGGGCGTTTGGAACGATTGTACGGAATGATGGTATGAGATTCACGTGTCTGTGTTCGGTGATTACATGTCCCACATTCTATTTGCGCGAGAAACCATACATCTATTTACGATACGGTACGCTATGTGTTCATTCGACTACTCACGGAGTGGAGTCATTCGAAGACCCGCGTCAAAGGCGATGATCGGTCCTGAACCAGACGTTCCGGGGGTCACGGACGGTTTACTCGGTCCTTCACCTTCATCGTGACCTTCCGCATCTGGCCTCTTTCTTTTCAGCTGGGCCTGTTGATTCGGCGGGGGCATGGAGGGGTCGAGCGAAGACGTGGGTTCAGCTGACAACAGATCTAGTTAGAAATCGGAAACGATACAAACAAGTATTCGGACTCACCGACAGGAGGGACAACGCCTCCATCCTCTACGCCGCTCTGCTCAGGACTGGTGGTGTCCTCCTTTGGTGGGTGATCTGCGCTCCCACTCCTGTCTTCTGTTCTGTCGTCGCCGTCGTTGTCGTCGTTGTCGTCGTCTTCGTCGTCATCGTCGTCGTCGTCGTCGTCGCTGTCTTCGTCGCTATTGCTCCTCACCGTCGTCCTCTGTTTCCAGCCTTCACCAACATCTGCCTCTTGCCCTGCATTCCCTTCGTCCATGTTGGTGTCCTCGTTCGTGCCCCCTTCATTGACCCCTGATCCTTCCCGCCCCCTTGCTTCATCCATGACCTCATCTCCAACGACCGGCGTAGGTGCTGGGAGCTCTCCAGCCTCGATGCGTTTCATTCGTATATCCTCGAGTACGTCGGAAACTGGAAAATGAATTATACATTGAGCGAAATGAAAGTTATAAGAAAGAGAGCACCTACTCCATTCATGATCCAGCGACCGGGTGTAGTGCGCGACAACCAACTCCATGAGATCATCATAGGCGTTTCTTGGCACGTTGTCCAAGTTGTACGAATATGTGCGACCTTCGACGTCAGGATGAATTCGGAGGCGATCGTATTCCTCCCAGTCTAGCATGATGTATCAGTACCGAACGGGCAACCATTCGAACGTACGAACTTACCACAGTAGTCGACCTTGATCCTCTCCAAGTTCATGTCGTACCGTTGACGATATGTGTCCAGCGAATCGGGACTGTGCAAACCGACGATATATTCCGTGACCAAGTATTCATCGAAATTAAGGCAAATATAGTCGACGACCTCGTCGATACCGAATGAGAGCGCTGGCCGGATAAGGGCCTCCAATACATTGTCCAGATGGACAATAATTTGCTTCAGGAGAGGGAGAGCGTTGCGGGCCTTGCTTGTTTTTCGAGTCTTGTTCAGCAGGAATAGACGGACGAGGAGATAGTATCTCCAGAGGAACGCGATGACGAATTTCTCGTAGTGTATAGGAAGGTAGACGCGATGGCCGACAACGCCGTCGTACAGATTCTTTTGTTGAATCTGGAACACTTCGTCGTTGACGTATTTAACAGTGTATCTAACCTGAGTTATATACTCCATTTGGAGATCGGAGGGAGCATCCGCCTGCCAGTAAAAGTCGGACATTTTCAGTGATTTGTTGAACGGATGAAGGGATGGTGATGGTAGCGGTCCAAGTGTGGTTGTTTCCAAATATGGCGCTCTCCTACTAATGACAAACAATCGGCTAAATGTGGACAATTGCGTCCACACAGACAACAATGGGGTCGTACGCGATGAGAAATGTAAAACAAGTATACGACAATGGTGGGTAATACCGAGACACAACGCTGATCAACAGAAAAATGGAAGCGTAAACCGACAGAGTACATAGATCGGAGGTATATGACTGTCGAACATGGGTGAATGGTAGTCGAACATGGCCGAACATGAATATGTGACAGTCGAACATGGCCGAACATGAATATGTGGCAGTCGAACATAAGGGTATGGCGGTCGAACATAAGTTTGCAGCAGTCAAACATCAACTTAGGAGCGTCAAACATGGTTGAACGTCAGTATATACTTGTCGAACATAGCCGAACACTGGTGTACGGTAGTCGAACATGACAGAACATGGGTGTATGGAAGTAGGACATGAGCTAAGGAGAATCGTAGAAGGTCGAACATTGCTGACCATGGATGTGTGCCAGTCGAATGTGAGTTTATGGCTGTCGAACAATGTCGAACATGGCCGAACATGAGCTTATAGTTGTCGAACATGGTCGAACATGACTGTATGACCGTCTTCTGAGGGTCACACATTGCGAAGAGATTGTTATGGTGTACAGCTCTTGGAATGTCAAACTCCGGTATGCACCATCAATAATCGGCAGCGGTATTTGTCCGTTGGTGAACATTCCATATACATGAAAGTCGTATAAAAACACTGCTAGGGTCCGGGAGATGGTCCATCCTCCTCCTCCTCCTCGCTAATCTTTGTGCTCGTTTTTTTTTCCCCTTTCCCTTTCCCTTTCCCTTTCCCTTTCGCTGTCCCCTGTCCCCTGCCCTTTCCCCTGCGTTTCCCGCCCTGTGTGGTACTTGTCCTTCCTTCGGCCCCTTCAGGTTGTTCGGAAGGTGGGAGATGTTCCGTATACGTATATCCATCTTAACGGGGTCAGAAACATCGTTTGAAATGTTATAGATCATGACTCACAATCGTCGTCGTCTACCATCGGCGGATCGTAGATCCGCACGAGCTCTGGCAACAAGCGTTTTGCAGATACCAATGTCCGTGCGGCATCTGTGAGCACGTATTTCATACGTGCTCCAGATAGAATTCCACCGAGATGAGTATCGTACTGATCCCAATCTGAAAAGCATGAGAATATAGCAAAGATGGGTAAATAAAAACTTACCGCAATCCGTCAGGCGACTGTGTTCCAGGGTTCGCTCATTCCAACGCCTGTATTGACGAAGAAATAACGGTTCGTGGCGCCCGACAAAGTATTCGGTCATGAGGTACCGAAAAAACACCCCGCTTTCTCTTTTGTCGTCGAATTCGAGCGCAAACGAGATGAAAATCCGGTTCATGTACTCCAGGACGCGGATCAAGTTCTCTTCGAGTCCTTCTGGAAACCTGAGGTCTTTTCGGTGCTCCAAGACAAGTCGGAGGACGTCCTCACGCCAGAGGAACCTCTTTATGTGTGGTTTGACGACCTCGGGAAAAGCGTACTCAAGTTCATCCACCCTTACTGTGAAATCGCCTTCCAGACCATT
>JBBPTZ010000752.1:0-15487 GCA_038094315.1 Phylloporus cf. tubipes
AATCCAAAGCCTGGCTGGGAACACTATCTGCTAATCATATTGCTGACCTGATAGTATCTTTTCTTGCTTTCTTAACCTCATGCCATTTCTTCCACTCCTATCAGAAGAGGTCTTTGGGATTATTCCTGGTATTTCCCCTTATCTTTATGGATAGCTTATCTCCTTAGCCATTTTTCTCATGATAGCCTCATAGTTCTACTACCTCACTGCCCATTGCCATATGACTCAATCCATAGCTTTTTTATGCAATTCCATTGCATTTTTTCACTTACATACTGACAAGTACTTATACCACCACTGCATGTACTGTACTGTATTTTTAATCTATGCAATTCAAGCATATTTTCTAGTCATTTCTTGGACCTCTGTGAGTTTTTGTGTACTCTTGATATGCTCTGTCTGTGCCAAGGCTCATTCCCTTGTGCACATCCTTTACTACCTTTGCACCCACTCTTAGTTTGAATGTCAACAACTCTCAACATTCTGGATCTCATTGTGTATGCTTCACATAACAAAAGATCAAGAATCTTCTTCCATCCCTCCTATCTAGGAGCCAAACTGACCCACCTTTGACACCATAGCCAACCCTTTGAGAACCCCTCACTTTCATCTGCCAGTACTATTTGACAATGAAGACCAACTCTCTTACCCACAGTACACCTCTTGATCACAGCAACCCCAGCTTATAGGCCTCCCTCTGTTAGCCCAACCTAGCCCTTCAACCCTCATACCTTTGCCCATTCATACCCCTAGTCCTGTCCAGGTCACCCCATCCCAGTTACCTACCATGTTTACCACCAAGCTTAAAGTGGCCCTATCTGCTGATTTCTCCAGAGAACCTGCCAACATCATGCATTGAATGAAGGCCATGCATGCCTACTTCACCATTAATTCCATATTCTATATCTCAGATAAAACAAAAGTCATAATGACCTTAAAAAGATAAGTAAAGGTTGCAGTGTTTCCTTCTTGGAAATATGGTATGACCATATGATCAACACCACCATTACTAACTGTTATGATAGGACCAGGTAGGGACTATCATAGTCTTGAAGGATCTGAAGTCCAAGTTCAGGGAACAAAGGGTAAGGGCTGAGGGGCAAGGATTCTAGAGCTTTCCTAGTGATAAAGAGCTGGTTTCAATATGCAGAGCAACTAGGTAACCCAAGGGATGCTGAGGGCTCAAGGGACAAGGGGTGTTGTGCAATGACAACAGTTGAAGCAACACAGAGACCTATCAGAAGAAGGCCTAAGACTTAGAGAAGACGAGGCCTTAGCATGGCTAAGGGGCAAAGACAAGGGGGCGCTTGGATTCAAGTGGAAGTACAAGAAAAACAAGTGTGAAAAGCTACTGTACATGAAGGGTTGGTTTATATACAAAGGGAAAATGAAGGTTACATAAGCAGGAAGAGAAGATCATGGGATGTTGTAGAACATTTATGACAAAGTGTCTAAGATAAGAGATATGTAGTAGCAAATAGAAGGAAGCTGGCTATAGGATGATAGGGGAAATGGGTATTGTAGTAGCTGGTTGAAAGAGATGAGTGTCCAATATATCACTAGAGCAGACTAAGTAGTACAAAGAGAACAAGCATAAAGGGGAAAAAAAAGAGTTGTAACACTAACACCAAAAAAACCTTTAAGAAACTAGCTGCCAACTTTGAGACAACATTTTACCCCTTCAATATCAAAGCTACTGCCTGCCATGAGCTTTCCAAGCTTGTTCAGAAATCCTTTCACACCACCAAAGGCATCATTGATGACAGCTTTCAAAAATATATCACAGACTTTCAGAATCTTGTGTCCAAAGCTGATATGATTGACCAAGACACCATTCATCAACATGTTCTCTCTTGAAGTTAACTCTTGTGTTGCTATGCTCATTCTAGGGATTGAAAAACTCCTGCTACCATCACTGACTGGATCACCAAAGCTAAGACCTTCCACACCCAGCTTGCCTGCATAGACACACTCAAGAAAGGATGGTCTGTTCCCATCTTCATCCAACAAGATTCCTCCCCTGACCCTAACACCATGAATGTTGACATTGTTTGCATCAACAAGCTCATCCTCACCAAATGTGCCAAGTGCATGAAAAAAGGCCTCTGCTTCTGCTGCTGAAGAAAAGGTCACAATGCTGGCCAATGCCATAGTGCCTTAAGCATCCTGGTTTCTGGCCCAGCCTGTCATCCACAAAACATCTGCATCACCAAGATGACTTCCACTCTATCCATGCTTGCTATATTTGCACCTAGGGTTTTGCATGGGTATATCCACAAGTATTTCAGGCCATATCCATATCCATACCTGCCAAAAACCTGTACCCACACATTGGATACAGATATGTATGCAGATTGAGAAAATGGCACCCACAAGTATACCCACAGCAGATATACCCATAGGTGCCATATAAAATGCCACTGCACTGTGTTGTCAACAAGGACAATATGGTGGGGGGTGTATGGGACAGAGTCACATTGTTGTTGTTGATGTGATGGTAGTAGGGGTGTTGTCAACAACATGGTGGGTGTGAATGGGATGGGGATGTGCCATTATTGTTGTCAATGTGATGGTAGTGGGGGCATGGTCACTACCACTATGCCATGTTGTTGTTGTTGTCAATACAGTGGAGGCAGATGGGGATATGTTGTCATTGTCTGTCAATAACATAGTGGGGAGTGGATAAAATGGGGATGTCACTGTAAAAGCCAAGTCTTGCCAAGCCACAGCAATGGTACCCATGCTGTGGGTATGGATATGGATACTGTTATGATTTCTTTCTTTCCTTTTATACACTTGTCTCCTTGTACTTTTTAGCCCATCCCAGCGATGCGTTGGATGCTCATTCCCTTCGGCCAGTTACTACCATACCTGTATCCCTTATCCTCCAATAGCCATTTGCACGCTAACCAGCCTCTTTCCATTCGCTCCACTTATCCTTTGTCATAGACGCTTTGTCATGAACATTCCATCATGTTCCATGACCTTCTTTCTCAGCTTATGTCATCCTCTTTCCTTCCAGTATTTAAACCCACTCTCCATGTACTTTTACTTCTCATGCTTGTCTTTCTTGTACTTCCACCTGAATCCAAGCGTTCCTTTGTCTTGCCCCTTAGCTGTGCTAAGGCTGTGTCCTCCTCGAGTCCCAGACCATCTCCTGATTGGTCTCTGTGTTGCTTTGACTGTCGTCATTGCGCAACACCCCTTTGTCCCTTGATGCCTTGACCCTCTTGAGGTCCCTCGACTCCCTGCGTATCGCAACAGTCATCCGTCACTAGGAAATCCCTAGGACACTTTGCCCTTTGCCCCTCACCTCGCTTGGTCCTTCAGGTCTTTCAAGACTATGTTAGCCCCTGCCCAGGGTCTATCGTAACAAATACATGTACTCAGAATCTGTACCTGTACTCATATCCATGTGTACTCATATCCACAACCCACATGGATTATCCATACCCATGCAGATCCCTATCTGCACTTGCTGCCCCCTTTGCCATTGACATCTATGTTAACACCCTGAAGATACAGGGAAGAAACAAGGACAAGATCCTCCAAATCCTTAAAGTCTGCTTCAAGAAGACAACCAAAAATGACACCTTTGTCACTGCCATTAACACCTCAGATTTTTAGTCAGGGAAGTTGCCTCAATGTCTCCTTCCCTTATCATCTCCAATGTACTTGTAGTCTTGCTGAATAAACATATGCTTCTCATTCTGGTCAAACTACAAGCCCTTGGAAAAACCATTGACACCTTTGTGTTATGGTTAAGCTGTTGCATGCGTCCATCTTTCTTTTTTCCTTTTCATATCTAGACCCAGAACTGGGTTGGGAACATTACTTATTTGTTGTATCACTAAACTGGCAGCATCTCTACACTTCTTTCTAACCCCATGCTATTCCTCCAATTTTTATCAAAAGGGGTTCCAGATACTATTCTTGATCCTTCTGTATGTTCCCACTCAAATAGCCTTTTCTGCCACCACTTCTCTCACAATGGTGCTGTCTCCCTGATTATTCCATAATCCAAAATAGTATGTAGGGAACTGCATGGGTATACCCACCAAAGTACCCACCACTGTAATTTGGATGGTGGATACTTTGGTAGGTATACCCATGCAGTTTCCTAGTAGTATGTGTCATCCCACAATCATTTCATATGATTCCATCACATTCCATGACTTACTGTTATATGCCACTTTTTACAAGTCCAACTCCAGTCTCTGCTCCTCAATTACATGCCAACTCCAGCATTATTCCCCTATCTTCAGGTCACCTGACCCTTGGACCATTTCTATTTCCCTTTTGTACATCCTTGTTCTGACTTACTCCATTTGTATTAGTTTTGCATCTTGTACCCTCCTAATAGATCTATACTTCACACAGCTTCAGTACTTGAAACAACTAGCCCGCTAGGACCAATCGCTTACCCTTAGACAAGTAGAGTAGCCTTATGCTGAAGTCGCTAGTGAGACTAGGAAAACTCCAAGAGAACAAAACTGGGGAAAATCCCTAGTGCTCGTCCTTGGCCTTTATATACTATTCTAATGTTTACATTCGTGTATGCTACATCTACGATATCCTGTGTCAGTGAACATGAGGAGTACGCATACATCTAATAGAACTACTAGAACTAGGGTGCACACTGGTATCTGTTGCGTAGCCCCGGTATCTCTGAGTCGTGTTGACTAGTTCTGACTTGTGCTTCATACTCACTTTCCATATTAGGAAAGATGAGTCAGCCATGAGGATTACCATGAGGTGCTTATCTGTAGCATCCAGTGTCCTTGAGGTTGGTAAGGTTTGCACAGCCATGCACTGCTTGGATACAGCTGAACACTGCCATAGGGGCTGGATGGGCACTGCTTTAGCACAGGTATCTGCACAGCCTTGCACTGCTGTGCATTGCCTTGATGACTCAGTTTGACTATAGTTGGCTAAGTCCAGATTGGGGCTTGGATGTCAGGATAAGTGTAGATATTGCACAGTTAATGCAATATAGCGTGTTAAAGGCCAGGAAAATTAGTGAAAAATAGGGGTAAAATAGGGCGATCATAACAGTACTCTGGTATTTGTATTCCCATTTTACTCAGTTCTTTGTTTCACCTTACTAATATTTGTAATACTCTGGTAATACTCTGTCCTGGCTTATGAATCCAATGCAACTCCAGACATATATAAACCCTGTAATTCACACTGTAGCTACTTAGTTTGAATATCAACTTAACTTTCTCCTGATCTTTTCACACTTGAGTCTCTAGACTCTCCTCTGACCTCTGACCTCTGAGGACCACAAGTACAAGGGTGCAACACATACATCCTGCACCAAGAGTCCTTGCTTCTCTCCAACCTGCTCCATACCTTCTCAGTACCTCCACTACTCTGAAACTCTGGACCCTCTGCCTAGGAGGACCCAAGTTTAACACTTACATATTCTACAAGTATATATACTTCTGCTGTCTATATTACTAGTTCCCATTCTTGATCTTCACAATACAAGCATAGTATTTTGAATCATTCCTCTGGATTTCTATGAGTCACTACATGCTCTAGAAGTGCTCTGTTTGTGCCAAGGCCCACTTCCTTGTGCACGTCCTTCACTACCTTTGTTACCTTTGGTTTGAATGTTGACACCTCTTGGTGTTCTGGATCCCTTTGTCTATACTTTGCCCTCATTAATTCCAGTGCCACCAGAAACTTCATTAACACCAGCCTCCTTACTCAGGCCAACTTCCCCCTGCAATGCCTCCCTCAAACTATTATTGCTCATAATGCAAACAGCACCACTAACACCAAGGGAACAATCTATTGGAAGATACAGGTCACCTTCAAATTTCCTTTAGTTGATAATAAAGAAGAACTTATGGTACTCAGCCTCAGATGCCACCAGATCATACTTGGAATGCCTTGATTACAATGTTGGAACCCCTATATTGATTGGACCATAAACTGCATCACTCTTTCTTGCAACTCCTGATCCATTGATGATAAACTATACACTCCTCAACACTACCTTATCTGATATCTAGGATTATATGTCAACTAGAAAATCTCTAAACTCTATGACCAATGATACATGCCTTTGAAGGATGTAAACAAGATAACCATCTCTACTCAACTTGTCCAGGAAAATACTCCAAAGAAACAAGAGATTTCAGATTGATGCAAGGACTTCATAGATGTCTTCTTTGAAAAGACCCATAAGAAACTTCTCCCACATCATTTCTATGACCACATCATCAAGCTTAAATCCTCTTTCATCCCAAGAATTGCTGAGGTGTTATGTGAAGTATATATAATGAGATTCAGAACAACAGGAGTGGCCAACATTCAATCCAAGGGATGAAGGTGAGCAAAGAGTGTGCATAAGGGAATGAGCCCAGGCACTAACAGAGCAACTCAATAGCATGCAAAGGCTAATAGAGATCTGAAGATGATGAGACTAGAAGATATGCTTGTATTGCATAGATCAAGAATAGTGTACATGGTATGCAATGAAGGTATAAATACTTGTCAGTATGTAAGCTATGAAATGCAATGGAATTGCAAGGAATGCTACAAACTGAGTCATACAGAAACAGGCTATGTGAAAGAAGTCAGAACTATAAGACCATTGTGAGAGAGACAATTGAGAAAAGAAGCTGTCCATAAATGGCAAGGGAAATAATAGGGATAATACCAGGACAACACTGAAGCCCCTTCTGGTAGGAGAAGGTGGAATGGTAGGGGGCTAGAGAGAAGTGTAAAGATGCTGTCAGTTCAGTAATACAACAAAAAGATAGTGTTTACACCCAGGCATGGGATCCAAATAGGAAAAAGAAAAAAGGAACACAGATGTATATAGCAACACAACTGTAACATTACCCCCTTCCAACAATTGAGTTCCTGGCTCAATCTTCTTAGTATATCCATGAAATGTCACCTCAGAGGTGGATAAACAATCAGTTATCTTCATAAATATTCTTGGCCTAATCTGCCAATAAATGTTTGATTGGACAGTTAGTGAGTACATGCCCAAACTGATCACAGTGGATACACAGGCTACCAGGAAAAAACTGGGCACTATGTCCCCAGTGACTGTAAATGTTGCATTGCACATGAAACAACCCAACAACAACAAGTGCTGCTTTAGGCTGCTCAAGAAGACAGAAGAGAAGTGTGAAGTCTGGCTTTCTGTTAAAGGGGGAAAACCAAGAGGACAAACTGAGGTCCTCTGGCTGGCTCTGGGCCTTTATATACTACTCTATTGTATGTACATGTTTGTACTGAATCTATCGATATGTGTCCATATATGTGCATAACATGCAGCTACTGCATGTATCACCATGAGGAGAACAGCCTTAGGGCTGTGTGGAATGGAAGCATAAACATGAGGCATTTCATATGCATTAGAAGGGAAGCATGACATGTGGACAGCACATGGATCTGAAACATGAGAAGAATAGAAGAATGGAAGCATACCATGAGGATGCAGCATGCATCAAAGAAGGCATGAGGCATAGAAGATCAGAAGCACATAAATGATATGGTGCTGCCTTGTGTCATGGATAAGAGATAAGGGCTGTGTGGACACAGGGTAGAAGATAAGAGATAAGTGTTACGATTCATTCTTTTCTCTCCTTGTTATACTTGTCTCTCTGTACTACTTAGCTCATTACAGCAATACGTTGGACACTCTTTCCCTTTGGCCGGTTACTATGATACCCATATCCCTCATTCTCCAATTGCCATTTGCATGCTAACCAGCCTCTTTCCATTCGCCCCACTTATCTCTTATCATAGACACTATGTCATAAACATTCCATCATGTTCTATGACCTTCCTTCTCTGCTTATGTCATCACCTTTTCCCCTTCGTATATAAACCCGCCATTCCTATACTTTTATTTCTCACGCTTGTCTTTCTCGTACTTCTATCTGAATCCAAGCACCCCTTTGTCCAGTCCCTTAGCCGTGCTAAGGTCTTGTCCTCACTGAGTCTTAGACCATCTCTTGATTGGTCTCTGTGTTGCTTTAACTGTTGTCATTGTGCAACACCCCTTCGCCCCTCATCACCTCAATGCTCTTGAGGTCCCCTAACTCCCTGCGCATCGCAACAGTCGCCTGTTGCTAGGAAATCCCTAGGACACTTTGCCCCTCATTCCTTGTCCCTGCTTGGCCCCTCAGGCTCCTCAAGACTACACTAGCCCCTACCCAGGTCTAACGTAACATAAGACAAGTGTCTTTCTCTTTGTGGCTATCACCGTATAGTCCACCATTTCTTGTCTACCCTCACACTTCGATCACTGGAGAATTCCTCCACGATACCTCTCTAAACACTCCAAACCCACTGCCTCTGAACGCTCATCTCCAGCATTCCCGTCTATGTCTTCTGACGAAGAACTTCCCATCCAGGAAGAGCAAACCATCTCGCATGAGCTCTCTCAAAACCTTGCCTATAGCTTAGGCCACTTGAATCTTCCTTGTGCCCCCACCCCGCCTTCGCTGACTCCTGTCGCCCCAACTGGTAACTTGTTCCAACTCTTCACCTGTCCACCGTCACCTGCTATGTCCTCCGTTAAACCCACCAAACTCCGCCTCGGAACCCCATCCCATTTTGATGGAGACTTCGCTACCACCACTCAATGGCTCCAATCCGTCCAGTTCTACCTAGAAGTCAACAGTACCATCTATGACTCTGACACTAAAAGAGTCACCTTCGCCATCTCCTACATGACCAAAGGATCCGCCCTCACTTGGGCCACTACCTTCCACCAGAACTGTATTGCTGGTGCTGTCGTTACCTTCGGTACCTTCCTTGACTTCATCAAAGCCTTCAATGCTAGCTTCAAACACCATGATCTGGTCAACACTGCCATTGCTTGGCTCACCATCACCTGTATGACCTACAAGAAGGGTGTGTATTCCCCCACCATCACTGAATACAATGCCTAGTTCCAGAACCATGTTGCCCTCTTGGGCATCACCGACCAAAATGTCCTTATTGGCTTCTATTCTGCTGGTATCCCTGATCACTTAATGAAGCGAATCTTCTCCATGGACACTCCCCCAGTTACCATTGACGAATGGTACAAGAAAGCGGTCACATTCCTCACTCAATGGGATCACGCCAACGAGATCGCTAAATGCCATACCAACCCCTTTCATCAAAACTATCAATCCCTTACCTCCTCTAGCCGCTCCCAGCCCGACAAAGATCCTAACACCATGGATGTCGACGTGGTGCACGTCGGTAAACTCACCCCCAAAGAACGTAAACGATGCATTGAGAAGAACCTCTGCTTCTGATGCTGCAAGGCAGGACACTCTAGCGCAATCTGCCCTGTGTTCACCTCACCCACCAAATCTGTGGCCAAGATGCAGGTCGTAGAAGTTGAAGAAGACCTTCCTGAACTCAAGGATGACGACGATGAAGAGATCGTTCGTCAAGTTTCTTTCACCACACCTTCCTCAGGTTTTTAAAGCAGGAGCCTTGATCGACACGAGTACCTCCTTCCCATAAGCGTAACTCTGTATTAGTATCCCTTGCTGCAAAATCTATGGAGATCCCCATTCAACTCATAGAACCATCGCATATGCTTAAAACCGTCAACACCCGGGCTCTGATTGATTCAGGCACCGACATCAACTGCCTTAATTGGCAGTTTGTACGAAAACATCGCCTTCCCACCACTCGTTTGGACAAACCTCTCCCAGTCCACAACATAGATGGAACGGTCAACTGCTCGGGTGGAATCAAGTTCACCACATCTCTCTTTGTTAACATAGAAGGCATTGTCCATTGAATGCTCTTCCATGTCATCTCCTGTGGTGCAAACAACGTCATCTTGGGAATCCCCTGGCTCCGTACCACCTGCCCCATCATTGACTGGTTGAAGCAGACTCTCTCAATCCCGGAAGCTAACGACCAGTCCAAAGACCTCTACCTTTCCCACACTGCAGACCTCCACCAACATGACTCCCACTTTGTCCCACCTGTGGCGCCACCACAACATGTCAATGTCACCACTACCACCAATACTTGGCTCTTCGATTACCTGAACTATGAAACCCAAGACCACTACTGCGCCAAGACTAACGACACACGAATCATGAACTGGATCATCTGTGGTGATTTCTGGTATATTCCCAACACCACCGTAGCTCGCCTCACCACTGCTATGGAACTTGCCATAGCTGCTGAAAAGGCCAAGCCTAAGGCCACCCTTCCACCTGAATATGCCCAATTCGCCGATGTCTTTTCCAAAGAAATGGTGGACCACCTCCCTTTGTCTCGTCCCTATGACCATGCTATCAATTTCAACGAAACCTTCGTTTCAAAAATTGGAAAACTCTACCCCTTAACCCCGGACGAATGCAAAGCTATGGAAGAATTTCTCCAAGAAAACCTAGATGCGGGCAAGATAAGCCCCTTTTTAGGAACAAAGGATGGTTTCAACTTGATGGTGTGGTCATAAGAGTGATGTGGAGGAAGTTTTTTATGGGTTTTCTCTGAGAAGATGTCTGCAAAGTCCTTGCATCAGTCTGAGACCTCTTGTTTCTTTAGTGTGTTCTCCTGAGCAAGCTGGGTGGAGATAGTAATTTTGTTGACTTCAACAGAGGAGGAGTAATGTTGATCATAGAGTTCAGTGATCTAATAGTTGACATCTAATCCTAGATACTGGATAAGATAGCATTGTGGGGTGTAGAGTTTGTTGTCAATGGGGCATGAGTTGTGAGGGAGAGTAATGCAGTTGTTGGCCCAGTCAATATGTGGGTTTCATTTCTGAAGCTATGGCATTTCAAGGATGATTCAGCAGTGACCTAGGCTGAGGACAATAAGTTCCTCTTTATCATCAGTGGAGGGGAATTTGAGACCAATCTGGATCTTCCACCAAATAGTTTCTTTGGCATTTGTAGTGCCATCTGCATTGTGCATGATGACTGGCTGGGGGAAATGTTGTAAGGAAAAGTCAGCTTGTGTGAAAAGGCTGACATTAATGAAATTTCCAGTGGCACCAGAATCAATGAGTGTAAAATTGTTAACAGTTTTTCCAAGAGCCTGTAGTTTTACTGGAACAAAAAGTATACATTTATTTGACAGTGCTACTAATACATTGGAAATGGATAGGGAAGGAGACATCAAAGTGGCTTCCCATTTTAAAAATCCAAAGTGTCAATGGCAGCAACAGAGGTGGTTTCTTCAGGTGTTTCTTCAAGCAAACCTTTAGGATTTGAAGGACTTCGTCCTCATTCTTACCCTGAGTCTTCAGGGTATTGACATAAGCATTGATAATAGAGGGGGTAGCAGTAGAGGTGGATGTAACAGGAGTGGCAGGAGCAGGGGTGGTTTCAGTGTTATGGATGTTTTGAGAATGATAAGAAGGAGCAGGTGCCAGAGTGCTCAAGGTACTGTGGCACTGTCCAGCATTGTGACCTTTTTTATGACAATGGAAGCAAAGACTGTCCTTGATGCATTTGGTGCACTCAGTGGGGGTAAGCTTGTTTAGATGGACTATGTCAATGTCCATAGTGTTGGGGTTAGGGGTGGAGCAATGTTGAACTAAGGAGGGGGTGGTGCATCCTTTTACCAATGCATTCATTCAGCTGAGGTGGGTATGGAAGGCCTTGGCTTTGGTGATCCAGTCGGCAATGGTGGTGGGAGTTTTCCCAATGCCCAGAATGAGCAAGGAGATGTAAGAGTCAAGTCCTAATGAAAAGATGTTGATGAGGGTTTCTTGATCTGTTATTCCAGCCTTGGATGCCAGATTCTGGAAGTCAGTGGTGTACTTTTGGAAGCTGTCATTGGTGATGCCTCCAGAGGTGCAAATGGATTTCTGCCTGAGCTTGGTGAGCTCATGGCAGGTGGTGGTCTTAACGTCAAAGGGATAAAATGTAGACTTGAAGTTGGTAGTGAGTTTTTCAAAGGTCTTCTCACTAGTGGAAATGTTGGTGGTGGCCATAAGGTCATATTACATTTCAAAAAATGATACACCTTGACCCTTATTCATTTTGTTCAGGGTGGTCATGACTTTGGCCTCATTTGAGGCATAGAGCAAGGGGTTGATAGCAAAGTACACATGCATGGCTTTCATCCATTGTATAGCATTGGTGGGTAAGGCTGCTTTGAGTTCAGTGGTGAAAAACATAAGGGGTGACTGGAATGGAATTACTTGGATTGGGCTAGGGGTGCAAGTGGGCTAAGGTATGATGGGTGAAGGGTTGGGCTGGGCCAACAGGAGAAAGCCTGGGAGCTGGGATCAATGGATGTGAGGGGTATGTGATGTATGAGGGGCAGATTCTTCATTGTCCAACCATGGAAAACAAAAGCAAGGGGCTCTCAAGGGGTTGGCTATGTTAGATGAAGGTGGGTTGGTCCTGCTTCTAGATAGGAGGAACAGAGGGAGATTCTTGATCTTTTGTTATGCTGAGTGTACACAAAGGAGATCCAGGATAACAGGAGTGGCTGACATCCAAGCCAAAGATAGTTTCAAAGATTTCAAAGGAGGTTCACAAGGGGAACACTTTGGAACACACAGAGCAACTCAAAGTGTGCAGAGGCTTATAGAGTTCTGGGGGAATGAGTCTAGATTGTACACTAGTAATGTGTAGATCAAGAATAGAGAACTACTGTACATACAGCACGGTATAAGTACTCAGTAGTATGTAAGTGGTAGAATGTGATAAAATTACATAGAACTACTGCAGAATGACACATGCAGCTGAGTAATGTGAGATGTATTGGGGAAACAAGGCCACCATGAGAGAGATGACTGGAAGAGTGGGCAGTCCATAGGAAACATATGTGATGATCAATAATAATGTTTGGAGCCCCTTCCAGTAGGATCTGAAGGAACAGCTGGGGGCCAGAAGGCAGGATAAAGATACTATCAGGTCAGTGATACGACAAAGAAATAATGTTCCCAACTGGGGTCAGGATTGGAATAAGCAAAAGAGAAAAGAAATACAGATGTGCACAATAAGATAACCATAACAATTATGAACTTTGCCAGCATGTTTTGGAAATAGTTTGAAAACAAAGATATAGAAATAGACAAGAGAAACAAATAGCTGTTCCAGAAATATGAGGATTTGCAACTGCCAGGGTATGTGTTTTATTTAAAACTAATTGGCAAGTGCTAGGTGTGGTAACAGCCTTGTGCTCTTTTTGAGCTCATTCAAGCATTCTTTGCAAACAGTAAGAGTATAACAGCTGCCACTGATCTTTTTGACTTTAGCTGGATCAAGTAACTGTCCTTTAAAAAGATCATGAATGATGTATGGTTTTACAGGAATGAGATGATAAGAATTTGGAAGATAAGCAAGGTCAATTTCTGATAGGCTGCTATTATCAGTGAATCTGCTTTTCTAAGCAAAGACTGCATATGTTTCTGGTTTCAATTTCACATTTAGAGTGATATTGTAGAACTTTGCATAGTGGTTCTTTATTTTATCATCCATGGATAGTTGAAGAAGTCATTAATGATCTGGTTTGTCCTTTTCACCACTCTCACTAGACTTCTCCATCTGCAGCATAGTGCAATGTTAAGACCTGCTCTCTGTACATTTGAACTTTGGTGGTCTGTTTATCTTTTTTGATTTCTTTACCCTGTTCTGCAACTTCTCTCTGGCAATGTTACAAAGGAAGTTCAATTATGCTGCTGGTGTATGGTCAATCACATATTCAATGAGCATCTCCTTGCAGTTTTGCTGTTTGCAGCCAAGCTTTAGAGTGCCTTTTAAGTGGGCTATAATTTTGCATACAGACAACTATACAAGTAACTCAAAGAAACTTTGCTGTGGTTGTGATATATGAATTGAATGAGGAGGTGAGTGAAAAGTTTCTTTCCACCTGGCCTAAGCCACTGACTTGGAAGTGGCATCTGTCCAATTCACTTTGCTACTGGTTTAGACTTAGGAATTTTCAAAGCTGGCTGCAAGAGCTGAGAAAAACATTTGAAACCATTGAAACCCATTGCAAAGACCAAGCAGTCTAACTTTGGAGGCCATTAGAGTAACCTGCAAAGGTTAGACTCTAAGTATTTCATAGAAAACAGTATTATTTGTTAACTGGTGACCTGTAGATATAAAAGCTGTTCCCTCTGGAGGTTTTTTTCCTGGCATCTTGCTTTTGCTCCACTCTTTACCTACCTCTTAGTTTCTCACTATTGCATTTATTTTGCTTATTGTTGCTACCATCAAACCATTTATTCTTAGTGTTTGAAAATCCAGTTCAGTCTAATCTTTTGGTCAAATTTGGCTGGACTAAGACCAAACCAGTTTTGGATTTCTTGTCTTTGTCCTTAAGATTGAACTGAACTATTCAGGACCAGTTGGGATCAGTTGTGCCAATCAATCATGATTGGTTGCAACCTGTCCTTATTGATGTGACAACCCAAAGTGGTGCCATATCACTGGTCACTCACCAGCCACCACCACTACTTAGCATGCCACCATTACCACTATAGCATGGGCATGAACTGGCCAGTGCATGCAATACCACACAATAACAAAAATGTTGACAAGGGCAAGGGTGTGCAATGGTGCATCCACCACCATAGTGATGACAGCAAGCATGAGGGTGGGATATGGAACAGCAAGCATGAGTGCTGTTACAATTCACCTCTTTCTTTTCCTCTTTCTCATGGACACTGTTTTCTTTTTCATACAATAACTCACTTCCACTTCCCATTAGCTGATTACTCATCACTTGCTCATTATTGTAATCCTTTCCTCCAGTAACATTTCTCACTCATCTTAGTAATACTTCTTCAATATTGTTCCACAACATTCCTTTCCTATCTCGATGATAGCTTCCTTTTACATTCTTGACCTGTGGGCTTTCCCCTTCCCCTTAAATACTAGTTGCACACACAGATGTGCACTAAGCTAGTTCTACCTGGATTCACCTTGCAATCCATCTAGTTCCACAACTTCCAATCTGTTTGGTCATTCAACTAGCCTCACTTTCAAGCTCGCCTCAATAGTTCTCTTCTTGACTAAGCTCCTCTTGACATCCTGACCTAGTCAGATCTACATCTCTAGGCATACTCCATGTCCTAGTCAGGCCTATATCTCTAATCAACATCATCCATTGTCCCCCAGGTCTACACTTGCCCCTATTCAGGTCAAGCATAACAAGTGCAAGGGATACAAAGGTGTATTTTTTTTTCCACTATTTGCCATCATGGTGATGACAATAATGGTGTGTCTGTGCTAGTACCACCACTGTGTTAATGACAATAATATGATGGCAGTAGTGGCAATGATACCACCACCACCACCACATTGAGGACAATAATATGTTTGCATCAACCCCACCACCATCATATTGACAACAACATAACAACAGCAGTGGCATTTACACCACCATCACTATCATCACATTGGTGTTTGCACTGATCCTGCCACCACCATTGCATTGACAATGACATAATAGCAGTAGTAACAATCATACCACCACAACCACCACCATGTCAATAATGACAGCTTGGTGGGAGTAAGGGAGATGGAAT
>JBBPTZ010000753.1:0-15481 GCA_038094315.1 Phylloporus cf. tubipes
AATAGGACTAAGGTCTGGAGATTGAGCTGGCCAATCTAGAAGCTTGATTCCATAAGAGTCAAGCCACTTCTGAGCCCTTTTTGAAAAGTGCTTAGGGTCATTATTCTGCTGAAAAATAATGCTCTCTTTAGGAATCCCTGAATTCTTCATGCTAGGTAGCAGATTGTCCTCCAAAATGGAGACATATTGCTCAGCATTCATCTTATCCTCCATCTCTACAAGAATCCCCACACCATTTCAGCCCATATACCCCCAAATCATCAAGGAACCTTCTCCAAACTTTACTGTTCCCTAAATCTCTCTGTCCTGCAGTGGCTTATCTGCCACTTTTCATACATATTTCCTTCCATCTGACCCAATCCTGTTGATCTCAGTCTCATCTGACCAAATAACCCTAGTCCAGTCCTCCACAGTCCAGTTTTGGTACTTGAGAGCAAAAGCCAGCCTTTGTTTTCTATGCTTGGCAGATAAAAAGAGTTTCTTTTTCTTGACCACAGCCTTTAAGGAAGCAGACTTGAGTATATTGCAAACAGTTTGTAAGGAGATAGAACTGGAGAGGGTGGAATTGATGAGATAGGTGGCTTGAACAGCATTTTCAGCCTTTCAAATGGTAATACTAGAGACAAATCTTCTTCTATCAATAGGGGAAAGCTTAAAAGGGCATCCTAGCTTGATGTTTTCCTTCTCTTGAAGGGATGCCTTGATGATCCTGGCCACAATGGACTTCCCTAGGCCAGTTTGAGAGGAGATTTGATGAATAGAGAGGCCAGATTCAGTGTGAAAGAGAATATTGGCTTTGGCTGAGATAAAAATGGATTTCATGGTGATAATGGATTAGTTGAATAGAACATAGTCTTTATATATCTCAGAATTACATAAGTAATCAGGGTCAAGGCATGGCATCCATCAGAAGCTGTCAAATTCTTATGTTATTTACCAAATAATGAATAACAGCATGATGCTCAAATAAGTATTCCAATAACATGTCATTTTAAAATGGCCATATCTCAGTGCCATGACAACCAAATAACATGATGTAAGCGGTTATAGAATGCCAAGAGCAGGTACTATATTTGGCCCTGCAAGTGTTTGTTCTTATTTGTCTCATATCTTTGGCAATTGACTCATTGGTCCAAAAGTGCCCAATATTGGAACACTTTTTTGAGCCACTGTAAGTTATATACTTCATTCTGTATTACCTTAGTTTGAATATCAACTATAATACCCCCTGTCTCTCCATGTCTGCCCCCTGACTTCCTGCTTAACAGACTCTATCCACATCCCCTCACTCTTCCACTACACTTCTGTCCTTATGGATCATCTCCACACCTCCTATGATCCACCTCTGCATCTCCACTCCAAAATTAGAACATGACAGTGCACGAGAGCATGACACATAAGTTCTGCACCAAGTCCTACCTTCTTCAATCTTGTTCCATGCTAACTTCAATCTTGATCTCCCAGTACCTACCCCAGGAGTTCTATGATCTCCTAGGTACTCCAAGGAATCCCTGGACCAAATTCCCACAATCCCCCCAGACCTCTGGACCCCCTAGCATTGGACATCTGACAAACATGCCCCCCCTTTCAAAAGTGCTACCTTCTGAAGGGTGCAGAGACAACAGCCAAGGGAGCAGTGAGAGAGAGATACTTACTGATAGGGTTGAGATGTATTCAAAGAACTTAGCAGTCTTCTCAAGATATGAGAGTGAAAGAGATGTAAGCTCAGTTAAAAGAAAAGAAGACAATACATGGGCTTCTTATATACTAAGGAAATACTGTTTGTATCTATGTATTGTCTGAGTTTAAATAAAGTGAGAGCTAAATATCATTGGTGCCCTATTGCATCACCAGTTCTTAGACATAGCCTCATATTTGAAATAAGTGGAACACTAGCTCCACTGCTCCACAGTATGAGTTATATGGACTTATATGGAATGTTCTAGAAAGATGTAACATCAGCATAATGACATATAAATATAAAAGAAAGAATCTAGAACATCAGAGATAGCTAATGTCTAAAATGGGTTATCATAATGTAACCAATGAATCATGTAAAGCAAAATTAGGAAATGCTAAATATAAAATGTCAGATTTCCAACACTCCACCTCACTATTCATGATGAATAAGGGACAAGGTTGAGATGCTTGTAATTCTTTTCAAACTATTGCCAAGTGAGACTTTTGGTGAACATGTCTGTGACTTGTTCTCCAGTAGGAATGTAGTACAGTTTGATTTTTTCTACATGGACACATTCCTGAACATAATGATCCAAGAGTTCCATATGTTTGGAATATTCTTCCTGTGCTGGGTTGGATGCAAGAAAGATAGCACCTGTTATGCTTGACCCGGGTAGGGGTGAGAGTAGCCTTGGATGACGAGGGCGGCGTCAACAGAAGCGTAGGCTTGACTTGGACGCAGAGAGGTCTAGAGGCATAGGCCTGACTAGAGTTGAGTGGGTAGTGCAGAGGCGAGGACATTGAGGAGTATGGCTAGGCGAACGACGAGACAGACTCGAAGTAGGCAATCTGCTTGGTGTATTCCCAAGGAGAAATAGCTTAGAGATACATGTTCGTGCGACCCATATTTAAGCAAAAGGAAATGTGCACAGACCAAGGGATAAAAAGGAAACTATCGTCAAGATAGGAAGGGAACGTTGTGGAACAACGTCGAAGAAAGATGACTAAGGTGAGAGAGAAACGCTATTGGTGGGGAACGATGACAAGTAAGTGATAAGTAATCGGCTGATGGGGAAGGAATGAGTCATCGTAGAGGAAAAAGGAAGCGGTGTCCATAAGAAGAAGGGAATAAGGGGTGAATCGTAACAGCACCTTGATTGTTGCAAAGCATGGGAAAAGGTTTTGCAGCTACTTTGAGTTCATGGAACAAGTTGTGGATCCATGATAGTTGCTTGCCAGTTTCTGTCATGCCAACATATTCTGCTTTAGTAGAAAAGAGAGTAATCCTATGCTGTCACCTAGAGCACCAGGAGACAATAGCATTGGCTAGGAATATGGTGTATCCAGTAGTGGACTGTCATGTCTTGGTATTGCCTGCCCAATCAGTGTCTGAGTAAGCAAGAAAACCTGCCTTGCTAGATCCATCAAAGCGTATGCAGAGATTAAGGGTTCCAAATAGATAGCACACAATATAGAGCACCTTCTGCAAATGCTGTTCTGATGGATTAGCAGAATATTGAAACATCTTGATGACAGCAAAGGCAAGATCTGGTTGAGTTCCTAGCATGATATACAATAGTGATCCAATCACTAACTGATATCTGCTGTGTAGATCTGCAATAGCTTGATTCTTGGAAGGTTCCAGTATATATTCAGATGGAAGTGGAGTTCATGCCAGTTTTGCATTTTCTAAATGAAAGTATGAGATAACTTTCTTGGCATATGAGATCTGATCCAAGATCAAGATTCTCTTGGAACAATTTCTTGTGATATGCTATAGGGATCCTGGGCTCCCTACATATGAAATCGTATGTTCCCCCAAATCCTAGGATCACTTACATCTGCCCACCTTCACTCTCTAATCATTTGGTCCATCCTACTGACCATCTGGCCCATCCAGTCATACCATCCAGTCCATCTGGAATCTACTATCTGTTACGCATAACGTTGCGAACAAGGAGATCTGGAACGTCAGAGGTTGCCGAGGTTCAACACAGGTGTATGGATGACAGGTCGGTCATCGGGTCAAAGGTATGTGAGGGAGATTCACTAGGAATCGCCTAGGAACTCACAAAGCACTTCAGTAGCGTGTAGTGGCTAAGAGAAGTCCAGGAGTTGGTTCAAGACACAACACTAGATTGTGCAGATCAAGAATAGAGACTATAGTACAGGCAGCAGTGGTATAAGTACTAGACTGTACATAAGCAATAGAAGTCTGTAGAATCGGACAGAACTACTGCAGATTGGCCAATATATATGAGTCAGTGGGAATGTAGTGGGGAGATGACACCGTTGTGAGAGAAGCAGTGGAGGAGAGAAGCTGTCCATAAAACATACGAGACAATCAAAAGCAAAGTCCGGGGCCTGGTCTGGTAGAATCCGAAGAAACAGCGTCAGGCCAGAAAGCAGGATAAAGGAGCTGCCAGATCAGCAATATGATAAAGAGGTAGTGCTCCCAATGTGGATTGGGGTCAGAATAAGTGAAAGAGAAAAGAAAGATGGAACGACACAACAATACAACCATAACACTATCCAGTCACAGGATACTTTGTGGCCAGCCAAAACATCTGCATATGTCCATCCATGTCCTTTGTCCTCTGTTCATATATCTAGGTTCATTGGTGAGTGCATCTCTACTATCTTTTTCTTAGCTTCCATTATACCATGTTTGCACTACTACTCAAAATGGGCTTACTCCCTTTGCAACTACTATACTCCCCTTTATCCTTGATGTTTCATTGGTTGCTATGAGCTCCATTAGCATATGATACACACTTAGAGTCTTGGGTATGCCTGGACTATAAAAGGATGTCTTATGCATTTTGAAATCATCTTCCATTCTCTCTTTTATGACAGTCCTAAGCCTTCCAGACTCTTCTCTCTCTACCCAGCTTGTAGGCAAGAGATCCTACTAACATCAGTAACTTCGCATATGACTATCTGCCCTAGTACTGGCCAGACCCCTGTGGAAGAGTCCTATACTAGCCTCTAAAGCTTGAGGAGTGCATGAACAGTGGGTGTGAGCTCACCCAGTTGGGAAACAACTCCTAAGTATCATCCTTCTACTTTTGTTCTCTTTTGCTACCCTTGGGATGAATCTTTTGTACCCTTTCACCTTAACCCTTGCTACTGACTGGGTCGGACTACCCCTTTTTATCCACCCACAGGACCTAGGTGTTTTCTACAGCGTCAAACTCCATTTTTTTTTCCCAAACATTCCCTCCATTCACCAATGAAATGAGTGGATTGACCTTCAGCAAAGACTGGCATGGAAAGAGAGGAATCCTTGGTATCAGACCTATATTGAGCAGTCCACTAACATAGAGACTTTGACTAGGCAACTATGTCACTTATGGAAAGAAAATGAGCAACTTCAACAAGAACTAGTTTTTAAATGATTGGTTGATGAAGAAGTATGCCAAGATCCTGTCCCTCTGTATCCTGGACCCCCTCTACCACTGGCTCCTCTCAACCCTATTGAACAAGGTTTACCCCCTGCCAGTGGACCTAGGAGGTCAATATGTAGGAGAAGTCAAAGCTCACCAAGATTCTCCTACCCATATTGTTAAACTTGGATCCTCCTGGGGGGAAGTCCAGAGTATCAGAGTGTCAGAGGTACTGAGGGGGTATGGAGCAAGTCGGAGAGGGGCAAGGACTCTTGGCACAGGACTTATGTGTCATGCCCTTGTACTTGCAGTCCTCAGAGTCGAAGGTCAGAGGAGAGTCTTAGAGACTCAAGTGCAGGAGAACAGAAGGAAGTTAAATTGATATTCAAACTAAGGAAAGTACAGAGCAAAGTACATAGTTTATATACATCCAGAGTTACACCAGATTTATAAGCTGGGATGGAGGGTTACCAGAGTATTATGAATATTAGTAAGATGGAGCTAGGGAATGAGTAAAACAGGAACGTATATACCAGAGTACTGGAGCTGTGTGAAGCACAGGTCTATTGGAAGGAACAAGAAGCAAAACTAATATAAATGGAGTAAGTAAGAACAAGGATATACAAAAGGGGAACAGAAATGGTCCAAGGGTCAGGTAACCCAAGGATAGGAGAATAATGCTGGAGTTGGCATGGAGTTGATGAGCAGAGAACCGGAGTTGGACTTGTAAAAGTGGCATATGACACATACCCACCAAGGTATACCAAGGAATGAGAACTCTGCTTCTTCTTGGACTAAATTGCAAGGACATTTTTTCACTTACTCTCTTTCTTATGTACATCTACCATATTCACCTCAAACTTCTCATCAGGTTCCCCTTATTACCATACCAGGATTATTTTCTGATACAAGTACTCCTAACCTGCATTATTTTGTGGAGATCCACTTTGAAGAATTCGAGAGACTCTGTACATTACCGCTACCTAGTTGGTTTTTAACTGAGAAAGCAAGGCAATATGCTTTTATACATTTATCCAAACTGGAGGAAACAGAACCAAATGATGATAATGAAAGTGATGAGGAAGATATAGCAAGCACCCTAGTGCCTTCTACACCTTCTTATAGGAGTGTTAGTCCAGGACCAACAGTATTCAATCCATATATTTTTTCCTTGACTAACAAAAATTTCCTTAGAACTTTTACTGCTGCTCTATTCCTATAAGCCATGACTACCACCTTCAAGATGGATTCTGCCATTCAGGCCCACACTTCTGTCCTTACCAGCCAGATAAACTATCTCATTTGATTGAGACAGCTCGAAAACCCCCTCACTCTTGCAACATATTGGGACATTGTTGATGGCTCCTCCACCTATGTGGTGCAAGCTGATGCTGCCAATAGGCAGATGTGGATTGCTAATGACCAACAAGCCCAATCCCTCATTGGAATCTTTATCCATACCAACATGCAGCACCATCAGAAAAAAGCCTATGTTGCTGTTGGTAACATCATCCATTTGTCACTCACCAAGGACCTCTGGGACACTCTCACTGCTCTTTATGCCCCTACTGGGGTTACTAGGCAATACTATACTTTTGTGCAGGCCATTCACTTCCAGATTCATGAGTACTCTGATCGTGATATTCAGGGGGATCCCTCAAGGTCCATCTCTGCTCAGCTCAACTTACTAACAAACATCTATGATAGAATGTCAAGCACTGGTCTGACACTTCCCAATAACCTGAAGGCAATGATAATGCTTTCTATTGGAAATCTGACATTTTATACTTAGCATTTCCTGATTTTGCTTTACATGATTCATTGGTTACATTATGATAACCCATTTTAGACATTAGCTATCTCTGACATTCTAGACTCTTTCTTCTTATATTTATGTGTTATCATGCTGATGTCACATCTTTCTAGAACATTCCATATGAGTCCATATAATTTATATTGTGGAGTAGTGGAGCTAGTGCTCCACTTATTTCAAATATAAGGCTATGCCTGAGACCTGGTGATGCAATAGGGCACCAATGGTATTCAGCTCTCACTTTATTTAAACTCAGACAATACATAGATACAAACAGTGTTTCCTTAGTATATAAGAAGCCCATGTATTGTCTTCCTTTCTTTTAACTGAGCTTACATCTCTTTCACTCTCATATCTTGAGAAGACTACTAAGTTCTTTGAATACATCTCAGCCCTATTAGTGAGTATCTCTCTCTCACTGCTCCCTTGGCTGTTGTCTCTGCATCCTTTGAAAAGTAGTGCTTCTGAAACTTTCAGCTCTCCCAGAGTTCTATGGCCCCCTTGTCTCCACTGCCATCTATACTGTTACCAACTAGACAATAGAAGAAATCATTCTGAAAATTCTTGCTGAGTTGCAATTACACAGCACCAAGAAATCTCTTACCACCCACATCGCTGCTGTCCATTCCACTCCTTCTGGATCAGCCCACCACTGTTCAATGCACTCCCTCATGTCCCACTTGTTCTCACTGTGGGGATTCACACCCATTTGAATCCTGCTGGATGGTTTATGGTAAACTGTCTAGTAAACCTTCAAACTCTTAGTCAAAAAGACCATCCACCACAGGACCTTTTGTGCATCCTGGAACAAAGACATAGAAGAGACAGGCATATCAACAATGCCAGACTAACAAGAAGGGTAAAGGGAAAGCATGTGCTCACATGGTAGATGAGTATGAGGAACTAAGTGAACAAGGATTTGCTCATGTGGTAGAGATAACTGATGACTATGCTAACTATGATGGCATAGATTATGTTGAGGCTTTAGAAGCTGCCCTATTGGGGTACTATGGTGGAGATATAGAGATGAATAACACTACAGATGAAATGGTAAATCACCTGTATTACTTTCAGTCAGGCTCCTCTCCTCCCAGTCTCTAAGGAGTTGGAGTTACTCACCATTGGAGACAGCCAATCCTTGAAATGAGGAGACAACTCCAAACAAAGAGACCACCCTGTCCCAATGTCATTCAATGGTGATGAAAGACATAACCCAGATGGTACATGGAAACATGGTATTAATTCTGGAAATAGAGGATGAGAGGAATATAATGGTCCTACAGGTTATATGGACCATACATGCAACTATAATGAATTCAATCTTAACACTGGCTTTTATACTTGGGCTTTTGTCCTGCATAAGTGACCTGTGAACATGTTTATATTTCACCAAAATCACTAGATGATTGATTTGGGTTGTTTCCATTATCTCACTCCATATCTTGAGGACTTTTCACATATAGGAAATTCACAGACAGCTGTTATGGTTGCCAATATAGCCATCATGATGCTTAGGGGACCAGGCACTGTTGTGCTTTGACCACCCAAAAAGGATCTTGCTCCTCTTATACTCCACAATGTCTGGTATGAACCAAATGCTGAAAATTGGCTCCTATCCATTACCACACTTACTCAGTTAGGCTACAAGTGTGAGATCACCAATACTACCAAGATCTGAAACAATCATGGACATTTTATTTTACAGGGATCTGTCCTACTATCCTTTAGCTCTCTCCATTGGATCAAGGCTTCTTCCTTGTTACTTGGACAAGTTTTATCTCTACAAGACTCCTCTTTCATTGATCTCTGGCATTATTGCTTTGGACACCCTTTGCATAATGCCTTGTCTTATGTGAATGCTCACCTCAATGGCATGCCTATGTTTTCTTTACAGAAACTACACTTATCTTGTTATAGCTGTGAACTTGGTAAAGGACATGAACGACCTTTTCCTGAGTTGGCCTCTTGTGCTACTCAACCTTTGGACCTCATTCACACTGATTTCTGTGAATTCCCTGTTCAAACTCGGAATCACTTTAAATGGATCATCACTTTTCTTGATGATTACTCTGGTTTTGCAGCTCTTCACTTTCTTCGTAATAAGTCTGCTGCTACTACTGCCTTAAAAGATCTTACCTCTTGGGCTGAAAAACAGACTGGCTATACACTTCTTGCGATCTGTTTGGACCAAGAAGGGGAATATATAAATGAACATCTTTGTTCATTCCTCTCATCTCAGGGCATTGAGCATCAAACCTCTGTGCCTTGCACACCACAACAAAATGGTCGTGCTAAACACTTTAATCACACTCTCATAGAGAAGGCTAATGCTATGTGTTTCACCTCCTATTTACCACCCTCTTTCTGGCAAGATGCTGTTGAAACAGTGTTACATATATATAATCAACAGCCTATGAAATGTCATAACTGGGCTACATCCATTTCCAAATGGAATGGAAACAAACTAGATGTATCGTACTTCAAGGTGTTTGAATGTCATGCCTATGTCTTCATTACTAAAGAAGACTGTCCCAACAAACTATCATCCTAAACCAAAGAAATGATCTTTATCGGATATGAGAAAGGGATGAAAGGGTATTGTTATGCATAGCATTTCAAGGGAGATCTGGAACATTGGGAGTGATTAAGGTTCAGTCCAAAGGTAATGACAATGAGGTGGTTGACGTGTCAAAGGTAAACGAAGGGGGATTCACAAAGGGAAGGCCTTGGAACACTCAGAGTGACTTAATAGCGCATAGAGGCTAACAGAGGTCTAGTATTTCAAGAAACAACACTAGATTGCAAAGATCAAAAATAAGGACTAGTGTACATGCAGCAACAGTATAAGTACTCTAGCGTATGTAAGCTATAGAAGCTGATGGAAGCAGACAGAACTACTGCAGATTGGCTAATGTGTATGAGTAAGGTGGGAATGGAGCAGGATAACGATGCCGTTGTGAAAGAAGTGGCAGATGAGATAAACTGTCCATGAAATGTACAAGATAGTTAAGATGTAAGTCTGGGGCCTGGTCTGGTAGGATCCAAAGGAATGGCATTAGGCCAGAAAGCAGGATAAAAACACTGCCAAGTCAGTGATACGATAAAGAGATAGTGTTCCCAGCAAGGGCCGAGGTCAGAGTAGGCAAAAGAAAAGAGAAAAACAGAGGCGCACAACAATATGACTATAACAGGTATAAGTTTTGATCACCATTTAAAAGACACATTATTATTTCCTTGACTGCCACTTTTGATGAAAACACCTTTCCATATTGTTCCAAAAGAACTGAAGACAAACCATTGCCACTTCAATTACCAGAAGACAGCAATTCTGTCCAAGAAGAGTTGGATATCCATCCGAAACCATCAGATCCTCCAGAAGACATTCCGGTTACTCACCTTATACCACAAGCATTATCCATGGCAGGTCCTATTCCCAATCCACCAAATCCTCCATGAGCAGATGATCAACAGCCACCACTGTCTCCTCCTCATCACTTCTTATTACCTTCTCCTTCAATTCCACCAGCATTGATGAGACCACCTGATTCATCTACTCCAAAATAAGATAGAGTCCATGTTCCCCTTGGCAGTGCAATGTCTGTTACGATTCGCCTCTCTTTTCTCTCTTTCTCTCACGGACACTATTTCCTTTTCCTCTACGATGACCCCTTTCTACCCATCAGCTGATGTTACTCACCACTTCGTAGTCATCATTTCCTTCCCACCTATAGCATTTCTCTCTCACTTAGTCATGATTCTTCAACGTTGTTCCACAACGTTCCCTTCCTATCTTGACGATAGTTTCCATTCTTATCCTTGGTCCGTGCGCATTCTACTTTCACTTAACTACTGGTCGCACGCACATGTATCTCTAAGCTATTTCTCCTTGGGAATACACCAAGTTGATCGCCTACTTCGAGTCCATCTCGTCGTTCGCCTAGCCGCACTTCTCAACCACTTCACCTATACATTGTCCACTTGACTCTAGTCAGGCCTACGCCTCTAGACCTCACCGTGTCCAGTCAAGCTTACACTTCTGTCGACGTCGTCCTTGTTACCCAAGGCCACACTCACCCCCATCTGGGTCAAGCGTAACAATGTCTCTTCCCCCTCTTCATCCCATGGGAGGTGGAGAACCAGCAGCACCCAGATAATCTCAGAGACACCGAACTTAACATATTATCCCTGATAACACTTATGGTAACTGACCACCTGTTGAGATAGAACAGGATATACAAGAAGGGCGAGAGACAATACATTAACCTTTTGGATCAAGTTAGACTAACAAATGAGAAAGATGATCTAGAAGAAATTTACAGCACACGATTTATTAACAAGCTTTTTGCTTGTACAGCTGAATCTGTTTATGTTCCTAAACAATACCAGGATATCCTGAGACTACCCAAGACAGATCAAAAACTATGGCATGCTGCTATGAATGAGGAATTCAAATCATTACAAAAACGAAAAGTATGGGATTTTGTTAAACTTGGATCCTCCTGGGGGGAAGTCTGGAGTTTCAGAGTGTCAGAGGTACTGAGGGGGTATGGAGCGAGTCAGAGAGAGGTGAGGACTCTTGGCACAGGACTTATGTGTTGTACCCTTGTACTTGTGGTCCTTGGAGTCAGAGGTCAGAGAGAAGAGTCTGGAGACTCAAGTGTGGGAGAATTGAAGGTAGTTAAATCAATATTCAAACTGAAGTATCTACAATGAATTTTACAGGGTTTATATACTCTGGAGTTACACCAGATTTCTAAGCCAGGACAGACTATTACCAGAGTATTGGAAATATTGGTAATACAGAACTTAAGACTGAGTAAGACGGAAAGGAGATATACCAGAGTACTGGAGCTGTGCTTCGCACAGCTCCTGGAGGAGAATAAGAGGTGGAATGTTACATGTAGCATTGTGAACAGGGAAGATCTGGAACGTCAGGAGTGGCTGAGGTTTAGCACGAGGGTACGGATGACAGGTTGGTCATTGGGTCGAAGGTGAACGAGGGGGGTTCTCAAGGGGGATACCTTGGAACTCACAGAGCTACCCAACAGCATGCAGTGGCTGATAAAAGTCCGGAGGTGGTTCAAAAAACAACACTAGTATTATGCAGATCAAGAATGGGGACTAGTATATATGCAGCAACAGTATAAGTACTTAGTCATATGTAATCAATAGAAGTCCATAGAATCGGATGGAACTACTGTGGATTGACTCATACATATGAGTAAGGTGAGAGAAAAGTGGGAAGACGACACCGTCATGAGAGAAACGGCAGAGGAGATAAGCTGTCCATGAAACATACAGGATAATTATAGAGTAAGCCCAGGGTCTGGTCCAGTAGGATCAGAAAGAACAGTGTCAGACCAGAAGGCAGGGTAAAGGAGCTGCCAGGTCAGCGACACAACAAAGAGATAATGCTCCCAGCAAGGGCCAAGGTCAGAATAGGCAAAGGAAAAGAGAAAAACAGACCAATGCAGCAGTACAGCCATAACATGGAACTAGTACAAACGGAGTAAGTAAGAACAAGGATATACAAAAGGGTAATGGAAATGGTCCAAGGTCAGGTGACCAAAGAATAGGGGAAATAATACCGGAGTTGGTGTGGAGTTGAGGGGTGAAGACCAGAGTTGGACTTGTAAAAAGCAGCATATGACAGATTTGATCAACCTACCATCTGAATGGAAACCCATAAAAGGGAGATGGATCTATGCTGTCAAAAGTGATGGCTGAAAGAAGACTCACTTTGTTGCCAAGGGATTTATTCAAATCTTTGGCATTGATTTTGAAGAAACTTTTTCACCTGTAGTCAGGTTTGAAACTGTCTGACTCCTTTTTGTGCTAGTTGCACTTGAAGATTGGAATATTGAAGCATTAGATGTCAAGACTGCTTTCCTATTTGAAGATCTTGATGAGGAGATCTATATGGACCAACCTGAGGGTTTCATCAAGAAGTGCATGGAGAAAAAGGTTTGTTGCCTACAAAAGGCCATTTATGGCCTCAAACAAGCAGCCTTGCAATGGAACAAGATATTACATCAATTCCTCAAAGAAATGGAATTTAAACAAATCTTATCAGATTTAGGAGTCTATGTTCATTTTCGCAGTCAGAATACCATTGTTTTGGTCATTTATATTGATGATGCTTTGTTCATAGGATCAGATCCAACCCATCTCCACTTCAAGAAGAAACAATTCATGCAACAATGGGAATCAAAAGACCTTGGAGAAGTAAAGAAGTATCTTGGAATGCATTGTAGAAAACACCTAGGTCCTGTGGGTGGATAAAAAGGGGTAGTCTGACCCAGTCAGTAGCAAGGGTTAAGGCAGAAGGGTACAAAAGGTTCATCCCAAGGGTAGCAGAAGAGAACAAAAGTAGAAGGATGATGCTTAGGAGTTGTTTCCCAACTGGATGAGCTCGCACCCACTGTCCGTGCACTCCTCAAGCTTTAGAGGCTAGTGTAGGACTCTTCCACAGGGGTCTGGCTGGTACTAGGGCAGGTAGTCATATGCGAAGTCGCCAATGTCAGTAGGATCTCTTGCCTACAAGCTGGGTAGAGAGAGAAGAGTCTAGAAGGCTTAGGACTGTCATAAAAGAAAGAATGGAAGATGATTTCAAAATGCATAAGACACCCTTTTATAGTCTGGGCATACCCAAGACTCTAAGTATGTATCACATGCTAATAAAGTCCATAGCAACCAATGAAACATCAAGGATAAAGGGGAGTATAGTAGTTGCAAAGGGAGTAAGCCCATTTTGAGTAGTAGTGCAAACATGGTATAATGGAAGCTAAGAAAAAGATAGTAGAGATGCACTCACTGACAAGCCTAGATGCATGAACAGAGGACAAAGAACACAGATGAACATATGCAGATGTTCCAGCTGGTCATGAAGTATCCTGTGACTGGGTAGTAGGTTCCAGGCGGACCAAATGGTACGACCAGATGGGCCAGATGGTCAGCAGGATGGACCAGATGATTAGGAAGTGAAGGTGGGCAGATGTAAGTGATTTTAGGACTTGGGGGAACATACAATTTCATATGTAGGAAGCCCAGGATCCCTACAATACCTTCAAAGCATTCATGATACCAATCTCTAATGACAGCACCTCATTTGTGATGGATAGCATGGTGAGTTGCCCATACTCTAGAGTTCACGTGTTCTAGAACATACTGCTGTTTGGCCCAAGTAAGCTGCTCATTCTGTCTCAAGGTCACCCAGTCCTCAAAGTCTCTAGCTGTCCATGATTTATAATCTCATTGCATGATTTCCCAGCCTTGGTTGTGAATGGGCAGCTGGGGTGTGTCAAAGTAATTCTTGCATGGAAAGGCATAGCCAACACCTTCGTATGCAAAGGCCAAGGGTCCATCCCAGTAGGCTATGGCTGTGATCTCAATCACTTTCTCCTTAAATTGAACTAGTATAGACACCTGGTGTGCTATTCTCAACATAGCCAGTAAAGCCTGGTTAGCCTCCTTGACATTGTGAAAGTGACCCAACAGAACATAGGAGAGAAGGGTTGGAACATTGGTATAAGTATGTCTCTTGCCAAAAGGCAGGATAATGGTTACCTCCTGCTCAGTGAAGGTCTGGTGGACAGAAGGAGACATATCAGGGTCAAAGTATATGACCATGTTCAGGAACTCATTCCAGACAAGTGAAGAATGTTCAAGATCAGAAATGACCATTTCTTGGGTGGCCATTTCTGGAGATGGAGTTGGTGGATATACGAGATTGGGGCTGTGTGCAGGTGTGACGAGAAGAGGAGAAGGTAGGACAAGAGAAGAAAGGGCATTGGTGTGAATGTACTGCTGTGGATGTTCTTTGGTAATGGTCTCCTGGGAAGAGCCTCTGGAGCTGGTGGCAGTTGGGATGGCCACATCCAGAGACAGGTAGTTTTCAGAGGAGTTCTTCAAGAGGTCCAAAGAAGAGGTTGGTAGAGTTTTTGTCATTTGGAACAGGTGGAAGGGAAGATGAGGGCAAGGAGCAAAAAGGGAAACACTTGAGTTTGAAGCAGACATGGCATGATGAGTGAGGCAGACCATAAGAGTGAGAGTGAAGAGGAGAATATGAAGAAAGAGATCTTGAGGAAAGAGAAGTAGGAGAAGGAGAAGGAGGAACCAGAAAATGACAACAATGTTGATGGAGTTTTAAAGGGCATGAAAATCCAGGCCTAGGTAGTATGGAAGAACCAACCTCTATGCAAGTAATAGCAGTTCTGCACACAGGTACAGTAACTCCAAAAACTGTTCCAATGTTTGACAATAATTCAGTGTGTGAAATGTCCTGAAACATAGTGTGGGAATTTCGCTTAGGTTATGTGAGACCAATTAAAGTACATACTCTTGGCTACCAAATAGGTCCCTGGGTCATGTGATTTGGCTCAGATGCGGTTGAGATATGACCATTTTAAGATAGTGATGTCATTGAAACACTTTTTGAACTTTTGGTATAGTTAGGGTATTTGGGATATATTAGTGCTTGGTATAGCCTCCTTTTGCCCTAAGCACTGCCTCAACTCTTCTAGGCATGCTTTCAATCAACTTTCTGCACTCCTCCACTGGTATCTCCTCCCACACCCTCTGAACTCTCTCCCATAACTCCAAA